>VZSV01000036.1:809474-854919 GCA_013398735.1 Nothocercus julius
TATCCTTTTTGTCCCATCCAGCTTGATAGCACACGAGGCATTATCCTTTTTTGTCCCATCCAGCTTGATAGCACATGAGGCATTGCTCTTTCCTTTAGGCCAGGGGGTTCATGTCTTTATTTTCAACACCAGACCTGCCCCAACCAGCTGTGCTAAAAAGGTCATTGTCTCAGGATCTCTCCTGCTTTTCTTTGGGGATAAAACTGGGTGAAGGATAAAGACCTGATTTGTTCTTTTTTTTCTTTGCCATATAGAGTGTATATGTTGGTGCTAAATTAATTTTCTCAGAAAAGTAGTTTGTCTTGTCTGGGGCTCTGTTTGAGCTATTGAAGAATCTGCAACTGCCAGGTTTAAATTTCCTGTAAACATTTTCAAAGCGATTTGGCATATCTTCAATAGAAAGGAGTGTTTAAAACAGCAATTTTTTTCTGCTCTAATTTTTTTTTTCAAAAATTGTTTCCCTAGGGCCATATAACTGGGCTTACTGGTGTTATGGAGTTCAGAGAAGATGGCGCCAACCCCTACGTTCAGTTTGAGATACTGGGCACTAGCTACAGTGAAACATTCGGCAAAGACGTTCGGAGGGTAAAGATACACTGTTTTTTCTCTTTTTTTCCCCTCTCTAAATAATATACATTCTACTTCACAGGAGAAAGCATTATTCTCTAAGAATGAGTTAGTGCTTTTACTCATGCTACAGAAGTAATTTACTATAAAATAATATTTTCTAATTTCTTACACACTTAAATCTTGAAAGCTAATTTTATATTGGTAGGCAGGAGCTGTGCAAATTGTTCTTGTGTGTGCTGTAACAATACAGCATCTTAACAATACTATAAACATAATCTAAAACCTCAATTATTTAGTCTGTGCTGTTTTTTAATGTAAATTATGGTATAATTGATATAACTGACACTTGTCTTATGAAAGAAATTAACTGAGACTAATTTATTTAAACATACAGAGATGTATCAAAATAAAGTGACTAAGTATTTTGGGGAGGAAAAAAAAAGTCCTAGAGAGGCAATTTTGGCAACAGAGGAGATTACAACGTAAAGGATGGCATGCTGATGCTAGCAGGTGCAACAAAGACAGCCAGGAATCCAAAGGCAGTTAGAGTTGTTTCATAGGATCTTCAGCATAAATTGTCACACTTTGAAGAGACTATCTAGGACATGATCATATAGAGAAGATGCTTCAAAAAAACCATGAAACTCTGAATTGAATAACTAGGTTATGGTTGGATGCCAGACTGCATCCAACTGTCCAAGGAAGGATGGCTATAAGGTTTGTATGGTTGAAATGCTAACATTGCCACTATATGGTCCATGGTACCTACATTAAGCAGCGTTGATCAAAGAGACAGAATTCCAGGCAGAACTGAAGTTTATTAGAGTTACCATTTATTTCTGGGTTTCGTTTTGATTCACCTCCATTGCACTGGCTTAAATGTCAAAACAAGCGGAGAAGTTGTCTATACGTTACCATGATAAAAAGTTCGACTTGAGATTCTTTTAAAGCCTAATTTTTAGGCTGGCATGAAGATTCTGGACTAAAGACTCTTAGTGGCTATTAGGAATACAACAGAAGGCAGAGAAACATGGGAAATGCATAAAGTTCCAGGTCATGTAATTGAAGACCTTTTGTGAAAAAATGTGAAAATAAGACTTCACATGGACCAGGCACCTTCCTGTACTGTAATGACAGGGAAAAGACTGTTTCTTAGTCCAATTTGTTTCATGTCTAGAAGTTGTCTACTGCAAATGAGGAAGTTTCACTTCTGGAAACTGGCTGAAAGTTGAGAAATGAAGGTCATTTGGGAAACACTCTTGTCTATTTATTTAATAGAGCCGATTGGTTTAGGAGACCTGTGAAACAACTCAGATGCACATACAGATTAAGCATCTGAGTGTGGGCACAGGCAGATATAAGCACACATACTGAGTACCTTGTGAGATGCTGTGGAGTGTCCTACCATGTTTCCATCTGCCACTTCAGAAAAGTTTGAGTTTGCTGTCAGTGCTGTGTTATTCTGGCAGATTTCTGGGATACCATGGGGCAGCTTGACTTTTGTTCCATTTTGGCTGAAATTTCCCCAATGACTTTGAACAAGTCACATAATCACTTTGTGCTTTAATTTACCTTTCAGCAAAATGGGTATAATTACGTATAATTACCAGTTAGAAGAGGTTTGAGGCTTCAGAGGGAAATTATGATATGTGAGTGTATATTATCACTTTTGTTAGAATGTACGTTTCATATATGGTAGCACATACACAAAAGCTCTCACTTCAATATGTGCAGCGCACATTGACCAAGCTAAGATGTAATCCAGGTATGTGAAGTGGGGAAAACTCAAATATCACTCAAAAGAGACAGCAAAGCAATGTGGAAAATGACTAAATGGGAAGATGGCTAAAATGACTAAGTTGATACTGTACAGATCATTTTTGATCCCTAACTTATTAATTTGGGATGAGCTCTTTAATATCAGAAGGCTCTTTCATATCAAATGCAAAACCTTATACAGTTCCAGAAATGAAAGGGAGTGCAATTCTGAAGACTTAAAAGCTGGTAGTTGTAGAATACTATTCGGAGCTAAGAGTAAGTTCTGAAAATGATCCTTTTAGCCTAGTAGTTGGAGAGAGTAAAAAGTCAGCAATGTGCTAGAGCACATACCCAGGAGTACTTAGAAGAATTTGGAAGAGGTGATATTTCTCAGAGCAAAACTGCTAAGGAACTGCTGAATTCAATTATTTTGACAAGCTGACTTTTTATTATTGCAGCAAAGAGGTGTTACAGCTCAGAAATACTTTTAAAAGCTTAGAAAGTCATACTTTTCCCCTTTATATTACTTGAGTAAGAGATCAATTCTGATTTATTGTCAGTTGTTTCCTTATCATAATTTCCTATGTTTTAGCTGTAAAGGGACACATTTCTCCTGAGGAACAGAGGACCTTTTTCTTGAGGGCCTATCTGTGATTTTACTTTCCTCTTTATGGAGAGCTTTCACGACTGTTCCTCCGTGCCCTGACCCTACAAAAAGCCTTCACGCTTAGGATTTGTGACAAAGTGGAGCAAGAGAATTTAACACTGAGTACCAAGCCTAAGAGGAAAGCCAGTCAAAAACTAATGTACCATAAGACTCAACATCCCTTAGAAAGTTTCTCAGGGATCGTTACCACCAGAAGACCCCTAGGCAGAGGTCTAAGGTAGTAACCTCAATCTGGCAGGGGTTCACAGGGCTTTTCTGTGGAGATACCTTCATGTTTCTCAGCTATGCTGGGATCTGTTCGTTCCACAGTCAAAATTGTAGTTTTCATTCCACCAGGGTGATAGAGTTACAATTATGAGTAAATACGCTTTCCTGTTTCCTTCTTTCCCCAGTTCTAACACTGTGTTTTGTGGCAAAGGGGGATAGTGGCTTTTGCGGCTTTTGTTTGTTCTGTTTCCCATTCTTTAAGAAGACTTTGGTGAAGGGCAAACCTCAGAAAATAATCTAATTCTTTTGATTGAAACATAGAATCTTTAAATTAAGAACACTTTTTTGAGAAGCTAAGCTTTGTTTCTGAAGCACTAATGGGCAAGGTAAATCCCTTAGGATCTGTGACCTTGCTTTGCAAAAGACTTGGTGGCGGACACTGTGTGCGTGTGGAGGTTGAGAAAGTGTGGTGTATTCATGGTGGTTGTTGCTGTTCTTTAAAAAATGATCAGGGTCTAACAGAGCATTTTAAGGTTGAAGGTTAAGATTTTTCAGAGAAACTGGAAAATCTTAAATGCCCAAGAGTTGATGATTTCCAGTGTGATTTAAGTTCCCAAAATTTGTAAACACCTTTAAAAATACCAGCTTGAGTATTTGCATGTAAAGAAAAGAACTAGAGATAATAGTTACGGGAACTGTAGAAAGTATAAAACATAATAGAGTCTGCTGAAAAGGAAAAAGTAAGAAACTCTAATGGTAAGGTCACACTAATGTTTTAAATAAAAGGAAATTTGAGAGATAAAGAACAACCTGGAAAAACAAGATAAGTGGTACAAAGTGCTCAGTGAAGACAAGGGAGCAGCTAGGAGGTGGCTAATAGCCTGTTATGTTCAATGTCCTTTGAGACCTTTGAGGTTTTCATTTGTAGCTGATTTTAAAACAACAACAACAACAACAAAACTGTCATTTTCATTTCACATCCTCTGTTCCCTTTCCATGCTAAGGGTGTCTGTATCAAATTCACCAGCAGTCTTAGTTGCTGTAATTGCAGGGTTATGCACTGTTTAATGCTCTTGCTATGAATTTAAGGAGAGTTACCAGCAAGTCTGTTATTTTTCTGGCTTTTTATTTGTAAGTCCTTTACTCATTTATTTTTTTCACCCACAGGATGAGAAAAGCCTCTCTGTTGTTTATTTTTAAAGTCTTCTGGCTTAAGCTGCCTGAGCCTTTGCTTAACTCCCAGCACTGCCAGTGGCTGGGTGACGATTAACAAGTCCCCGTACTCCACTGACTCGTTTTTCCGTGTGCAGCAGGGAGCTGAGGGTGCTTGCCTGCCTGGTGAAGTGTTTCTCAAGCTCTAATGGAAGAAAAGGGCTGCTATAGCAAAGGCGTTTAGCTGCTACCATCAATAAACTGGATGAAGCATGGTATTGAACAGCCATATATTGCCCATTGTAGGAGAGACCATCCTGGCAGAGCTTGTCTGCAGTTGTCAATGGAGAAGCACGTCCAGCTCGCGCAGGACTGGGAGCCTGACATGAGAAGTTTTCTGGGACGGCCACTGTTTCCTCCCTAGGGACACCTGGGGGATTAATGGCTGTTAACGAAAGCCTTGCTGCAGTGTTTTGCACTGCTGAGAGCCTTTGCGTTGCTGATGTTTCTGCACTTGGCTGAATGCCACACCGCAAGGTGTTCCGGTGCTGAGAGACGTATAGGGGAGTCAGGACGCCCGAGGGAGGGAGTGACCTCTCAGGCTGCTCACCTATTTCTTCTTGTTCGTCCACGTATAAAGAGTTTAATAGCCACTAACTGCCCTTGCAGGGATGTGATGAGGTTTAGCTACTTCATGCTTGTAAGGAGCTTTGTGTTTATCTTCCTCATCGTCATCCTTGGCAGCAAGATGTTCTGCAGCCGTGAAATGACACTGTTTTTTAGCATGTTTTGTGACAGAGCTCGTATTTGCACTTCAGGCAATCTGCAGTTCTTTCCCAAGCTGGCTAGAACGAAGGCAGAATTAGCAGTTTACACACATGCTGTATTTCATTAAAAAAACATTCTGTTCGAAATTATAACATTAACCGTTGGTTATTCATTTATATCAGTTTGTATGTTTTCATTTATTTTTTAATTAGATTTTCTTGAAATACAGTCTGCTTCATGAACGCTAGTACTTGTTTCCTTCAGCACTCTTGAGGCGGTTTGCAGAAGTTCCTGTACGTGGTTTTCTGAGATGTTTCTCATTTGTGAAACCCCTTTTCTTGAATCTGATGGTGATTTAATTCTTACTGTTACCTGTGGAGGGATTTCATCTTTGTCATGATAAGAAATCCTTTGCTTATTATTAGTTAGCAATTAAGTGCAGGGTTTTTTTTGTGTTTTTTTTTTTGTGTGTGTTTGTTAGTTTTGTTTTGTTTTTAGGGACCTGCAATATTAGGTTCTTTTAACTTCAAAAATATAGCCAAGTTGCAATTTATACTGCTAAAAGTTAGGAACCAAAGAGAATTATCTCAGGTGATTGCTACTGTAATTAAATCAATTGTATTCATATGGAAAATCTAACTAACTTGCCTTAGTTGAGCCCTAAAACAGATGCTTGTCTCCTGTTTGAGTCCTTCATGAACATGCCCTGCAGTGTGGTCGTTTGGTTTAGTGCATGTGGCCAAGGTCTCCTTCAGCTAAAGACTAGGAGTGAAGTCTTCACTGTTTGTAATCCCAGAGATCCCCAGTTACCTTCTGAAGGAAAGGCGAAATAGCCCTCATGTTCTGGTTGAAATACGATTTCTTTGTATTTACACTTGGTTTAACTTTCTCTTTTCTACTTAAGCTGATCGAGTGTCACGGTAGAATAATTTGGAAAAGGAGTATAGTGATTCATGCCATAAATACGCTAGATTTTTCTTCCATTTGAGACTATATTTTTCTCAAAATAGTAAACCCTTCATTTTTAGCTGTAGATTTCTCTATAAGGTGGATATAAGGAGTAAGAATAAATGTAAATTTCCTAAGTTAAGTTATTCATGATGAAAAAAATACCGCTGTACATATAGGAAATGTTTATGATGAAATTTTAAACCATAGAAAAATACTCCAGAAGAAATATGATAAGCTAGAGTGCTTTTTTTTTTTTTTTTTTTTTTTTTTCCCTGAAATGAAGTGGGTTCTCTGTTTGCTGGAGTTTTCCAAATTACTTTTGTTTTTGCACATGAAATATCTTATGTTCACTATACTTTCATTACAGCTGAATTACTACACTTGCTAACCAAAATTTACATAAGCAAGTTTAGAAATGTTTCTCAGCTGCAAATAAGTAGTTATTTTTGAAGTATTTTTGTTTTGTTTCATGGTTTTGGAAAACATTGCCAGTGGGACCCATACTTTTGTGTAAACTATTACTTGTATTTGCAAACAGAAAACACCATTTATATTTGCAAAAATACTAATATCAACCTTGAGCAAAAGGGATCTCTCACAAAGTTTGGCTGGTATTCCTCCAAGCGTGAGTTCTTGCTGGTGATCTCCTTTGTAAGATTGCTCATCTGTTTATATGACATTTTTTTCAGCATGAAGCTTGAGGCTAGATTTTAAAAAGCAGCTGTTTGAGCTGTGAGCTGGGCCAGGATACCTGCAGCAATTAAGAGGCTTTGCTGAGGCTCGTGCAGCCCCCCTGCACCGCTGGCCGTCCTCGAAGGCAGGGACATTCCTGCTAGTTGGAAGTTAAATATTGCATTATGCTTAACAGGTCATGAGGACAAATCCCGGGGATAACTTTATCATTTATAACATCTGTGCAATATTGCATAGAACTAGGATATCAGGAGTGTTAAAATCAGCCTTGTAACAACAATGACATCTGTGATTATGGAGTTTCCAACCAAACTCTTTAATTTATTGATGGATCTTAGGAGAGTATTCAGAGAGGGATGAAAAGGGAGTCACTTTCCACAGCTCAGCTGGCAAGGAATTCTGCAATACTAAGCTCATGTGTGCACTTTTTTTTTTTTTTTTCTCCTGTGGGGAAGCAGGGCAGCTTCAAGATGTTCTGAGCTTTATAGAAAGAAAATAGGGGAAAAAAATGCTTCAGAGATTATTTTAACCTTTTTGGAAATCTAAAGACAGAGATTATTAGCTGTTGCATTTTGTACAATATCAATCTGAAAGAGAGGCGATAAACCCACTATTTCAGAATAGAGAATAACAGTTTTTCTGCTGTATTTTCTGCCGTAATAAATGTCTTCGAATCAAGACTCTGAAAGTCACACTGAAGACAAAATTTTCTGTGGGGCATCCAACTTGCTTTTTACCATAATGTCTACTTAGCAAAGTTTGAAATATATTAATGATAATTTCAAAATGCAAGCTAAGTCATTTAACTACAAATCAAATAGATGTTATCCTGGCTTTCACAAACACGTAAACTAAGGGGACTGACATCTCTCCGCTTTCAGCCTGACTTCAGTGTCAAGGGCAGTTGCAAGGTCTGTATGCTGGAGGAGGTGGACAGACCCTGCGCAGCTTGCTTTCTGCAGCGTTTGAATTGGATTGTGGCTGTGTTATATGATCCAGTAAACTGTAAGATAAAACTGAGATAAAAAATACATTTTATAAAGTAATCTATTACTCAGCAATAATTTCTAAATACAAATGAACTATATTGTCTTTATCTGTGTATTACTCTGAAATATCCAGTAGCAGGTGGACATTTAAATGCACATAGTTCAAGTTATTTGTTCATCCTACAAAAACATAGTTGTGTTGAGCTAAAATGGTGATGAAAAGAAAGCCAGGGTTTTTATTTATTCTTATTCAACAGAATGATTGGGAATAGAAGTTAATTAGCATTCTATTTCTATTTCTGCTTTTCTTTGTGCCATTTCACTGCAGATGATGTTAGCTTTGCACCGTGAGCATTTTCACGCTCAAAAGGTAAGTTTAACGGCCAGATGTCCTACTGGTCCGCCCTCATGGAGAACAGGAAGGACGTGCAGGTCATGAAATGCCATGAACTCCTCCATTTTAAGACAACATCCTTTTACTGGAGTGGAGACAATATCAGGGGTAGAAAATAACTCCCCAGGTGGCCAGTGCTTTCTGAGCAGAGCGTCTCATGGCGCTGTCGCGCTGGGGTGCCGCTGCGTGTGCTGCGTTAGCGCCTGCCGCGCACAGATGTGTAAGCAGAACGCCCACCGTAGGACCGCTCACGGGGAACTCCTGCAAGCTGCGTGTTAGCAGCAAAATACATCTCCTTAAGGAATGTATAAGTGTATTGAAGTGTTTTCTAGCATAGGAGAGGTACGTGAGTGGGGAATAGTATTAATTAAAAGCATTAGCATTGTTTGAAAAGTCAATTCTCTATATGTTGCCGTAGGCTGAAATAGATCTTAAATGAAGCAATGCACTTGTATTCCACTTAAAATTAGACCCAAAACGGGGGAGAAAAAAAAAACACAAACTCTTGAATAGTGAAGTTTGCCCAAATTCACTTGGGGTGGAGTTTATTGGGAGCCATTTCCAGAGGTTAAAGCTGTCAAACGTGCGGCCCTGTGTGCCCTGGGAGGCCGCGCTCTAGCTGTCCCAAGTGAAGGATGTAGTTGGCAGCAGGCTGGGTGGCAGCGGGATGGAGGCGGTATCGCGGGTGGCAGGATGCCAGTCACGCTGAGCTTAGGAGATGGCGAGTGACCTGAAACGACACCTGGCTCCAGAGTGCTGACTGAGCCTCACAAGAGGCTGCACCTTGTGCTGGCCACGCGCAGCTGCTCCCTCATCCTTTTAGCGCAGCCGGAGCCAGACACGAGGGCCATGGAGCAGAGCGCAAGACGGGTACCCTGAGTGTTGGCCAAAGAAGCCGCTCTGTTAGTCAGAATTCTCATTCTTCAAATGTGCCAAGTAAATCTCTCTGAAACAGAATACTTTAATGTAGGGGAATAGCTGCTACTTTAAGGTACTGAAACAGCTGCAGCCTGCAACAGGCTTCGCTCGCCACGGCGTCTCTTCTCTGTTGTGCACTGCAAAGTCCTACACAGTTTGCTGGTGGGATCCGAAGCCCTGCCACCAGATATCAGACTTTGCTGGAAGGGGATGCAGTGGGAAGCATGAATCCAGGGAGGAGCTGCTGTTACAGTGGAGGAGTTGGAGGAATATGGTGCTCCTCGTTGAGCCAGGCAGGTGGCCAAATATGGACTTTCTTTTGGGGTAGGGAAAAAAAAAAAAAAAAAAAAGGGCATAAGAATATTTGAATCTGTCATCAAAGCTCAGTTTTCACAAATACCACAGCCGTCTGAAAGACAGGGGCTGCAGCAGTGTGTTTTGGTCTGTGTGGCTGTGCTGAAAATGGTGGTGACTCTGCCATGTCACTTACTACCAGCCCGAGGACATCTTATCAATGTGTCTGCTTAGTCTCTGGTTTCAGCAGATTAACCCACTAGATCTACCTGTCTTGTCCATAATAACATCTCCAATTCTTAAGATTTTATCCATTGATAAAATTCATTGCAATGTTGTGGGAAAAGTATGTGTGTGTTTTAAAATAGACAGGTGAGGTGATACCATCTAGAAATGGTATCTGGCTGATAGCAGTATCTGGCTGTGTTACTTTATTTAAAAAGCAAGGACTGCTACCTAAATATATACAAGGTTGGCAGAGTGTAAAAATAGGCATTCTCCTGCAAAGCAGGCTAAAGCTTTCCAAATACAGCTCTTGGGAAAATAAGTGACTGAACGAGCTGCAGCATTTAGTCCCTGGAGCTTTAGCAAACTAAAAAAATGGAAGAGTTGATATACTGCTTATATGGGGAAAAAAACAACAGCAGTGGGCGGCAGTTAGGAGCGTGGATGCTATTTCATACTGTGGGAATATTTCAGTTTGGGTAGTTTTGCCACTATCCATAATATCCTTAAAGCTTCGTGTACAATTTATTCTTATAATATTAATAATATAGTGAGGCATAAGTCAGTAGATGCCAAGCAAGATTGCCATATCTGTTTGTCTGTGCCTGTATTGAATCTTGAACTGAGCTTTCTCTCACCCTCTCTGTTCTCATCCAAGATGCCTTTCAGTGCTGATCTCCGAGGCCACTGTAGCTATTTGCATTTCAGTAGCATCTAGAGGCTGTGGGTTTTCTTATAACGGGACCTGCACAGATGCATAACCATATTATTATTCTGTAATACATAAACCATGTGGTTGTGCTGTGTTCTTAGAAACCTGCCAGTATTGTTTTGCTGTCCTGACAGAAAAAAATTGCTTTAAAAAAGGTAAGTGTGAAGAACATTCAGTATTGGGAGTCCAACAGGGTATTTGCTAAGATAGGGAAGGATGTGTCTGTAGGTCAGGTTCAAGGTATGCTTTTGGACTCAAAAATCTTCCAGTCTAGGTATAACTAGCACTGCTGCTCTTTCTAACTCTCAATTAAATTAGTATGAGGGATGATGAGGTAGGAGCTCACTTCTGGTGCTGAACAAGTTTGTTACTGAGTATCTTTACTAGGGCAAGGGAAGGCAAAGAGAGCTGAAGATATTTACTTTGTGAGCAATGTGGGACTGCAATGAGCTTCTGTAATTATATTTTATTAGCTCTTATTTGGTCTGAGTGTTTGGAGGTGGACTTTTCCTCAAGAGACTTGCCTAAAAGACATTCAGCATCTAGAGCTGTTTTTTAGTGAATGCAAATAAGAGCATGGTAACAAGTGAAATGGGAAAACTAGACTTGCTGGGTGAAGTAGCTTAAAATGCAGGAGTGAACATGAGCTTCCCCTGCTGCCCACCGTATCCATGCAGCTCAGATCCTCTGTACAGTGTTGCCCTCCTTGGAGGACCTTTCAGAAAGTGCACGGTCTTCCCTGCATCTCAAGATCAATCTCCTATCCTCTGGGGGCTTGTCCTCCTGGCTTGGCCTCTGTTCCCTTGTGCACCTCCCAGTTTCAGCCTGCAGGGTCCTCTCTCTGTTCCCCTGGGGCTTCTCGCTGCCACGGATGTTCAGCTGCTCCCAGGGACGCCCCGTCTCCCCAATTTGGGTGATCTGCTGTGCAGCCCGGATCAGAAGGATTGGTACCTTCCTCCATGCTGCCCAGCCACAGGCTTTTAATAGCATGCAGTGTGTCATCGTGCAGCGAGGAGAGAGATTAAATAGATCCATCCATTCCGCAGATCAATATGGCAAAGTAGAATTCAGATCAATATTGGTTTACTGCGCTTCTCCATTCTGAATCTTGATGGAGGATTTGGGTAAAGGCTAGTGAATAGTTCCAAGATCTATAAGTGTGTTATTTTAAGTGCATTTTGACTTCATAAAAATGTAAAGAAATACCCATCCCTAAATCTAAGAAGAAGGGAGAGAGAAGTTCTCATCTATATTTCCATTATTTATGTAATATATTTCTGTACATTTCGCCCATGGGTGGTATTACAAGATTTCTGTGCATTATTAGTTTTGCTGTCAGCCGTAACTTGCCACTTTTAAACACTTTATACAAGATGACTCCTGTTTGAGTCTTCTTAACTATCCATATGCCATGATCCTTCCTTCGTTCCCAGTCCTACTTTGAAATAATCAGGATGCAGTGCAGTGCAGTCATTTGTTGCAGCCGGCAGAGAAAAAGAAGAAGAAATGGAAAATATAGATTGGACTACTTTTTGTTAATATATTCAGCTTTTGGTGAGAGTCAGATTTCATAAGGAAGAAAATTTAAATTAGACTACGGAGGCATTTTTCAGAATTAATCAAAAATTTAAGGCATTAAAGAGATCTGACTATAGAACAATTATTGCAATTACATTAGTTTTCCAGTATAATTTATTATGATTCCTCAGGATCGTAGGAGAAGGCCTACAGCAATGCTAGCACTCTGTTTTAGCAAGCACACTCCAGGCAAAACATCTCCCTCGCAGCATCCTTTGCGCTTCAAGGCGGTACGTTACTAAAGCAGTCGAAGGAGCGGGGCGCACGGCACCCCGGCGAGTCCCGTGCCTTGCCCGTGGCCGGCTTGGCGCGAGCCTCAGGGGGAGGTCGGATTTAGAGACGCCTCTCGGACATGGCAGCTCTCTGTCTGTGCCCTGCTTCTGTCAGGACGGTGTGATCCCGATGCTGCCAGGGAGGCCCCGGCGCGGGCGGCTGCTCCGCGGGAGCCGGCGGTGCCTGCGGCCTGTGCTTGACGGGGGAGGCAGGGGCTGCCTGCCCGGGCTGCGTCCGGCCTCTCGGAGCCTGCCCTGGCCCAGAGCTCCGGCCTTGCAGGCCCAGCGCTCCTGCAGCGCAAAGCAGCTCTGGTTCGGCTGCCTCGTCCTCTTATGTCAGAGCATGCTGAACTGCAAAGCCAGATGCCCTCTTTCAGGTTGTTGCTGTAAACGGTTAGCGTCAAAATGCTGAGTCTATAATTTAAAATTGTAGAAAACGTATGTAAAATATTTAAACTCACGCACATGTATGTATCTGTAGATTTCACTCTACCTTAATTTTTCTGTGGCACATAACAATCTGCTTTCCTTATCAGGCATTTGAAAAAAGAAGTCATCAAAAACATTTATTGCAGGGGCATTTTGAAAGTTTTATGTAGATGTATTTAAGGGAAAAAATGGAAAAATGTAGCAATAAGGTTTCTTATTTTACTTTGCTGTGCTGAATAACCCTGTCAAAATTACTGGCTTTGAGAAACAAAACATGCCCAGTGGAAATGCGGGGATGTGAGAAACAGAAAAAAGCTAATGGATAATAATCCTCAATAAACCTGACAGCTGATATCAGTACATTTTTCAGATGAATTCAAGCTGGAAATATGACTATGCTTTTCAGACCATACATTAGGACATACATTAATGTAGCTGTGAGGAAGAGTCTTGCCCAATTTGTCTACGCGGTGTTTTAAAGATGGCCATGCAACTTGTCTAAATAATGTTTTAAATGTTTAAAGGCAGTTGTGCAATCTCCCTTCTCATGCTCTGGGTTAGCCCAGCGGAAGCACGCGGGCCCTTTGGCTCCTGCTGCCTTTGTACAGAGCATGTGGACTCTGGCGCCCTGCTGTGTTGTGCATATGGGGAGAGGACAAATCTGGATGTAGGGAAAATGCACATTAGATTAGTGCGTGAAGAAATAAGTCTTGTTTTATTTAGATGAGATGTTAACAGTTTTTTATCGAAATAATAGAATATTTTCACAGACAAGGTACTACATGGCCCAGGCCAGTAGTTGTCTGTTTTTCAGAATCCTAAGAAATGTTATACTAATCCATTTAAAGAGATTGGTTTTCAGTTTCCTTAGTTGGTTTCTGTTTTCATGGGTAATAAGCAATTGCCCCTTCTGCTGCAGACAGTGGTCACTGGGTCCAGCCCGTGGAAGCAGCGGTCCCAGTTACAGAAAGGATCACATATGAGAAGCTGTAGTTAAACCTGCAAGTATCTTGTTTCTCTCTCTGCTGCCTCTTTTTGCAGGTGTTTTAAATGCTTTTGATCTAGTTGTGCCATTATCAGGCATATACAGGCCTGAGAGGTTATTAAAAACATGTATTTAATATTTGTGAACCTATCTCAGGTTCTAATTAATAAAGCCTGTATTATTAAAAATTAACTCTCTTTTAATTATCTGAAAGAAAATGCTCAAAATCATGATTTATTTTTCACTCTGTAAAGACTTAAATATTGATTGCTAGCTAGCTGTATCTGGTACTTTTTCTCACTGCTGCTTCTGCTGCATCTCTGTAGAAATAGAATCTCCTTCTACCTTCGAATACATAGGATGACCTTGAAATACTAGCAGATCTCTCTCTTTCCTTTGCGGGAGGTTAAGCTGTCTTGGAAATGGATTTTATTTGGATCTTTTTGTTCTCTGGTGATCTGAGAAGATCAGTTGGTTTGTAATGACGAGAAAATTTAATGGTTAGTGTTCTATACATAGTGTTCCGGAACTTTTATGTTCTGTTGTTTACAGTACGTGATAGGGCTCCCCATTATTCTTTGCAGCCTTTCACAACTTTGACTGAAAGGAAACGTGTTGGAGGTTGTCAGCAGGGTTATCCTGAACCGCAGGAGAATACCACGGAGTTACTGCCTCTGTGCAGGATGAGGATGCTGTGCAGCGACCGGCAGGGTATTGCTCACGGCCCGAGTGCGGTTGCTCTCCAGTGACACAGCTGCGGCAAGGGATCAGCTCTGTTACATGCTGGGGATGCTGCCAGTGGTTGGCTGGAGGCTGCAGGAAAGCAATAAACAGTTATGTTAACTTGTTCAAACAGAACTCATCAGTAATACAGAGAGATTCGTTTTCTGAACGAGCCTTGTATATAGAGTGAACATGAATTTTCTGTTTGAAGACCAGGTGGAGAGCAAGGTGTGTTGTCACACTTAGCTAGAGTGTGGCTCGAGACCAGAAACCATGTCACTTCAGCCACATCCAAATGGGAACAGGTATTTAGTATCAGTGCAATCTGAATCAAGTTATTACTTTAAACAAAAATTTCTCTTACTCTTTTGTATTGCTCTGCTAATAAGCTCCAGGTCTGTGTTTTTACCGTCGATGCATGGTCAGCCTGACCTCCATTTAACTAGATTGTTTCTTCCTTTGTCAAAAGGCCACCTTCAGAAGAGTGCCATTACATTTTGTTCAAATTACTGAATTTAAATTATGAATTAATATGAGAGAACAAGATATACATGCGCAGAAACTGCCTTATTTATCAAAACGCTTCTAACCAGTGTCACTGGTACGTATCATTTTTTAACGTCTCCATTTTCAGGCGTGTATTTGGAGATAGGTGGTAGGGGATGGGATGCTGAAGAGCCGCTGCCGGGCCCGGGCTGCGCGTGGAAATGCTGCACCTCCCGGCCATTTGAGCGAGGTTGGCTCTGAGCATCAGCTTGCTGCGTGCCCAGGCCTGATGCGTGCCGTGCAAGAACAGGGACAAGTTGCTGCTCTGCTAAAATACTGGGCCCGTTTCTTGGTGAGGGGTCAGTCCCCGCTGTGCTGGGTCGCGGACTCTGTAGGCACGACGGTGCCTTTCAGCCCTGGCCTGCCCGGGCCCAGGCTGTGTTTCCTCACACATGTGAGAGTATCAGCTGTAATCTTTAGCTTAACTTGGCAGCTTGTATTGCAGTCTCAATTGGTCTATTTGTGCCTAGCTGGTTTCTTTTGAGCTTTATTTTCAGCGAGGTTGTTTCTCGGTCTTCAAAGTAGACTCATAGGTGTGTTAATGCACGAAGCGAGCTCACCTCTGTTGGGATAAATACAAGCTGCCAGTAACCATTCCCTGAAAGCTCCCTTGACTTCCACCTTCCCGAGTCCTTGACTGTTGTGTCCTTTGAACTGTTTTACCTAGTATGTCTTAAACTGTTGACATTGTGAAACACAGCTGTTAGATTTCACCCCAGGAATGATTGAATAAATGTGCAAAAAGATTAAGGCCCTTTAGGATGAAAATCATTCTGCCACGATGATTATCCTGACTGATGAAATTCTGAACTGCATGTGGTTCTTTTTTCTTCTAAACAAGAAAAAATAAAAACCATTAAAGCATTCAGACATGTTATAAATTTCAGATGTCGTTTCTTTGGAAATAAAATAGCAGACGTCTACCTCAATAAGATTTTAAACAATCTTTCAACTTTAGGACTTTGTTACATTTTGCCCCCGGGAACTTGTTCTTATTATAATTATGAACCTAAGGATATATTCTTGAACAGTAACGCTTTTCTGTGGTAATAACACAGTAGATATTATACTGAATTGATGATTGTTTAAAAGCTTTTGCCAGTATGAGGTAGAAATGGTCCAACATCTTTGAAACAAGATACTAACTTTGGGTTGAATCAAGAACTGTAATAAAGGAGAAACACATTCTTAGGAAATGTGTTGAAAATTAGTAGGTTGAAGATGAAAAGATAGAAATCATTAATAAGAGGTCTTTCTTTCATTACACAAGAATAGTTGACATGCATGCCAATGGAAGTTGTGTGGTTAATTAAAGGATCTGTTCTTGCATTATTGTTCTCCTGTCACCTTCTACTTTAATGACAGTGAAGCATTTCATAAGGTCAGTTTTGAAGTTATTAGGGGCTTTGCATAGGGGTTTTGCTAATATTCAGGGTAGTTTGGTGAATACCATCTGTACTACAGATTCACCAATTATTCTGTATTCTAGAGCTTGCAATGCAGGCCATGTTTATTATTTTTTATTTTAGTTGCTTCTGACTTGTTTTTTTGGGGATTCTTAGTTGCAGTCTCTACCTCTGAGGGTCACATTCAAATTGGGTAATATAAGGAAAGAACAATTCTCTACAAAAAAAAAAAAAAAAAAAAAAGATACTTTTGGCCTGACTAATAAGAAGTTGTGTTTAAAAGATATGTATTATTTGTATTAATGTGAGTTTGAAAACTCATGATGGACA
Source organism: Nothocercus julius (assembly GCA_013398735.1). Classification (NCBI taxonomy): domain Eukaryota; kingdom Metazoa; phylum Chordata; class Aves; order Tinamiformes; family Tinamidae; genus Nothocercus; species Nothocercus julius. The sequence goes on from VZSV01000036.1 coordinate 826,042, forward strand.
CGTTTCTGAGGGAGAACCCTTGGCTCAAAAATGCATCTAGAGATTGGATTTAGTAGGAATGTTGGAATTGTATTTGTATCACTTTCTGTCTTTCATTATGGTGGATCAATCTAAAGTGTAAGAGTGACAGTGTATTATATCTGTTCATAAACATTGAAAGCAAAACAAGAGTTTATCAAAAAAAATCTTATCTCTCAACTTTGATGTGTATCTAATTCCATGTTCTGTAATATATATGTAATTTTGAAGTACAATTTCTACATAAAATTATGTATCCATTATCTGGTATCTAGGCAACTATTCTAGGTTTTGAGAGACATACACTGAGAAATAATATCCTGTCCTCCTCTCTTCCCTACCTGTCCAGTGAAATTAGGAAAAAAAAAAAAAACAAAAAAAAACCTCGAGCAATCTCAGCAGCTGTGGCAGGTCCTAGAAGCAGAGGAAGGGGACTAACAGGCTAATAAAAGCCTGAGGTAGAGCACAGAAACAGGGCAAACCTCTGAAGCACGTTGGTCCTCATCACCAACATGTCCGTTGCCCATTTTGCTGGAGTGCGTTCTGTTGGTTGTGCCTAACTGTGCCAGCTTCTGGGCAGCTCTAGGAGGAATAAAAAGAAAATACAAGTCCTAGTATATTTTTTCTAGGCCCCTGGGTATGTACACAGGTCTCAGAAGCAAAAAAATACTGCATTGCCTTGGTGGTGGTGAAGATCCTCTCTGAAAGTGCTGCACTGTTGAGGGCATTTGCAGCCCCAGCCATTCTTCGTAGACTGTATATGAATGTGTCTGTGTATCTTGCTTTCTAAAGATACGTAAACAGGTCAGGGACTTAGATGCGTAGTGCCATGCATATGCCATTTATATGTAATTGTTAAAAGATAACTTTATTGACAGAGGGGCACATCAGAAGATAGATTTAATTATGGAGTAAAGAGCAGCCCACTGTTTGGGGAATAATAACAGTACTGTGTGGAGAAAGAAGCAGAAGTGACTGAGAAGGGGTGAACAAAGATGGGAACAACTGGAAGTTGGGAAAGAAAGGAAAAACAGGGAATAGTTGTATTTTCATAGCAAAAGATGGACAATGTAACCATTACAGTGGTTAAATGAAGCATTGGCTGAGTGAGAAGAGAAAAAAAAAAAAAAACCTACAGCTGTAATAATTACTGGAATATTGCTTTGATAGACAGGTCTAAAATTAAAGTTTCTCTCATTTGTTTGGGTTGTAATAGGATGTTTGTCCCACATCTGTTATGAGAGATTAGGAGACGTTCTAGTCCTTCCACTAGAAAACTGATAGCAATCGCCTGCAAGGAGAAGTTGGACTCCTTTAAACCAGATGATTAACCTTGTCATATTTCTGCTGGTGTAGCGGATAACATTGTCAGATGTTTTCGAAGCCTTTCGGTACTCAACATGTTTTAATTAATTGGGCAGAGAAAAATGATCACTGGAAAATGGAAGGGCAAGAAGACAACTAAATTGTTCTTATTTTTCTGTGAGCCTACAGCATGTCCTGACCAACTGAAAGCTAAGTAACATTTAAGTCAGTATTTATAAGAACTCATCATTTCCTTTTTTTTATTATTATTAAAGGAAAACCTTTAGTTCTATAAAGCAAAACTTAATTGTATTTTACACTGCAGTTCTTTCCAAAGTGTAGTTTTCCTGTAAATAGAAAGGCATGCTGACCACTTTATTAAAACTTTTTAGAGATTTTTACTATACTTTGAGAGGTAGAGAGACTAATTTGTTGTTCACTTTTATTAAAAGTAAATTAAAAAGACCAAATGAAGCTAATAAAAAGTTAATGTTGGCCAAACTAAATTAAAAAGAGGTACATAAAAAGAATTAATCTCCAAGATATTACTTTATTAGAGGTTTCTCGGTGATACTTTTATGGTGCATATGTAGTCTCTGGTGTGGTTGACCACAGGGTTGTAGTGTAAAAAGCTACAATTGAAGAGAAGTGTGCTGGAATGTATGTCCCTGAAATCTTCCTGTTAGTGCAGACAGAAAGTCACTGAAAGCATTTACAGAAGAGACCACTGGAAAAGAGTCAGTTGGAACCTTGGTTGAAATAGTGGTGTAAGTGCAGTGAAGTCAAGTGATCCTGATCAGATTTCGCCAATTAAAGGTGTTGCTTAGAGTATTTTTTGAATAGCAAACAGATGTTATCATGCTGTTTAGTCAGTACAGTAACTGCAGTTCACCTAAGCATATTAAACTTAGCTTTAAATCAGCTAATTTAGGTATTGCTAGTTTTATTTCTACAACATTATGGATTTCATACACAGACTACAAATCCTATTTATGTTTATTTTAAAGGCCTTTGCAAGTATAATCACATGAATGCATTAATAGCAATGGAAATTACGATAAACAGGACTGTTAGGTTAACTACACATGTTCATGACTACACACACAAATTATACATTATGTTTGACATTATGCTAATAAATGGAGGAGAAGTAGGATAATGTCAGTGTCCTACTAAAATCCTTCATTGTTGTATCTATATTGTGTTTCTTCTGAAAAACTTGTTTCTTAATAAATGGTTTCTTACATCTGGATCCATGCTATCTTGAAATGCTGCTGGGTCGCTGCTGGTATCCTGCAGTTTCTTTTGATGTGCTTGTTCAGAGCATCTGGCTGCAATGTATTTATGGCCCGATTCAGATCTGGAATCGAGAATAATATGGAGTTATGCAGGTGTAAAAACAGACTGGTTTGATGTCCTGCCCCTTCTTTTGTGAAGAACTTGGCACTGTCCCACAGTAGAACTCAGCTCTGTCTGTAAACTTGTCTTCTCGTCCCAACCGAATGGAGCGGCTCTATGGGGATGTATCTTGCACCGCTTGCCTGGCAAATTCAAGCCTGCAGGGTTTTGAAGGCTCGAGGCTTCAGATGCTGTGTTATTTTAGGCCTCCTGTGTTCACATTTTACTTTAATCTCATCACAGATAGGAAGCAGTGACAGGCCAGATTCAAAGCTTGTACTTACTTTTCTCAAATAATTTCATATTCCTCACAAGGTTCTGACTACCTGAAAGGAGTTTTGCTTTGTGTTGTTTGTTCCTGTCAGACTTCTCTAAGCACTAGGGGAATTATCCAGACAGCTCATGAGAAAGGCTAATGTTCATAGTTATTTGTTATGATGCTTTGAACTTTAAGGAATGGGCCTTTAACCTGACTCTAATCCAAAATTCAGAGCGGCTGTTGGCTTGTCTAGTACTTTGCTGAATTGAGGCCAAAGCTTTGCCCACTGGTAACATGTGCAGCCCTTGTTGGCTGCGCGGGAGGGCCTCATGCTTGCGCCCCTGAGCAGTGTGTCTGGCAGTGTATAAATGTGTATAAATCCCAGCCCACCGAGGAAATCTGGAGCGAATGGGATGAGTGCATCACCATACAACGCTGTAATTATCTTGCCACCTCCCTTGATCACGTACTGGCGTCTCTTGAAATGGAAAGATAATAACGTTTATGTATGAACATGGGAGAATTTACTGCACTTGTTTATTTTACTGTAGATTACATTAGAATGTCCATGCTAATGTTAATAAGTTAGCCGTATTTGAAACTATCTAAAATCTAGGAATTCTAAAAAATTGAGGAACGATAGCTGCTTTTTGCCTTTGTACATCTATTCTACACAAACAAACTGAGATTTTGCAGTGTAAATCATCACCATACTTGCCGATGTTAATGCCTGATATTTTCCTTATTCTGCTATAGTATTTTACTGTGCTATACAGAAACCTTTATGTTGAAGTACATCATCATTACCTGGTTTTGTTTTAACAGGTCTGTTGTTTTCCACTGTTGTTGCTAAGGTTTTCTGTGGTAGGCAAGTATTAGGATTGACAATGTCCTTTTAAAAGAATATCATCTGCGTTGTCTTAGAAGAGGACCGCTGTTGTGTTGGCTCATAGATGAAAAATATAGTTGAAATTTTGCTCATTGATTGATTTTGAATATGAAGATTTAGGGAATTTTAGTGGAAAACTGATAAGACCATCAGGAGGGAGACTTCTAATGTACAATTGCGTTTTAACGTGAAAAGTAGATGACTTTAGTTGAGTTTTCATATCTTCTTCTCAGTGTTAGATCCTGTGTGCTAGAGTTCTGTCTAACGTATGGATTGCTGCCCAGGGTTTTAAAGTAGAGGTTTTAAACAATGATACTACCTGCTCTTTCAAGTTTAGCAACAAGTGCTGTAGATTTTGAAGCTGACATATCCCACTTCTGCACTCTCTTTCATTGCTGTTGCTGCTCATTACTCTTTTCAGAGGTTTCTTTCTTACTGACAGTGGTTCTTGCTTATACTTGCTTTCTTCCTTTATGACTTCGTTCATTCCTTACACTTAAAACATTTTTTTTTTTCAGTATATCCCCAGTTCTTCTCCATTTTAAAAAGTGATCCTCTGGTTTCTAGGGCATTAAGTCAGCTACTATCAGATATTTCTGTTTCTTCCTCCTGATGTTGCGTTTTTTGCAGTTCTCTTTTTTGCTTGCTCGTTGGCATTAACATGGTAGGCACCAAGTCTCAAAAGAGCATGAGTGATTTTACAGAGTAGCACTTCTGCAGGTGACCCTAGGAACAGGAAAGGAACTCTAGCACTTTTCCTCCATCCTAAATAGTGAAAAGCCTGGTGTCACAAACCTTTCACTGTTTATCAAATACTGAGGTGGAAAATAAAGTTAGCTCTTTATAGACTTTCTTTCACTGAGTTTTGTGAAAGGCTGTGTATATGTTAGGCACAGTAAGTTCTGTGGTGTTATAATAGAAAAGTGGCTGGCTCCAGTCTTGTTGCCTTGCATGCCTGGGTTTGGTGTCTAAGCTTAAGCGGTGGACGAGAGAGAAGCAGTTAACTGGAGAATTCAGATGAGAAAAAAGCTGGGGGGGGAAAACAAAAAACAAACAAAAGCTTGTTTTGCTATTACTTAAAACATTCTTTTTCTCCCAGCAAAAATATTTGATACCTCTTATGTTTCCAACAAGTATTTCCTTTTTCCAGATGTATGTAGAAAGAGAGATAGGACTATTCTTTGTGGTGTTTGTTTATTTGCTTTAAGCAAAATTATGAAGGCTTTTTAATTCGTCCAGGTGTGAATGCATTTCAATTTTATATTGTTGTGGGTTTGTTTTTGTTTCTTTGTCTTTAACTCTAAAGGCTGGACTCTTTCTTTTTAAAAGTAAAGATGTGCTGCTCTTATGACTCCAACTTCTGGAAGCTTTAAAGCTTTTAATCATGTTTGCTGACAACATTGCAGTTAATATTCACAACCTACTGGATAAACTAGCTGACCTTATACATGAGCAGAATGACTGCCAGTGCTTGGCACCAATTTTGCTGTCTTCTGCCTTGGTTTGCTGTGTTGCTTTGGCCGACCAAAAAGAACCAAGCTGCTTTTTGAACAAATTCATGTTCTACCTGTTAGGTAGCAGGCAGGTGAAATATGCAGATTTTCTCAGCCTTTGCCCAGAATATGTTCTGCTGTGACTTTTGACTCCCTTTACATGTCAAACATTATTAAGTTTTAATCATCCTAACAATTAAGTTTCCTTGGAATCTTACTATTAGAAGCTCAGTGGTCAGTATTCTTTGTTGCATAGATGAACCTTGCTGACACTAAAAAGGACTGAGGTTTGATAGCTTAGAGAGCAGAATTAATCATGCTGATGGAATGAAAGCTTTTTAACGTAGTATTTTAAAAAAATCACACCAATAAAAATCAGCTGTAACAGCAGCTTGTTGGCAGTTTTTCATTGGAATGATTTTTGGTGGAGAATTTTGTACAGGAAAGAACACATTTTGCTCAAAAATAAAGGATTAGCCTTTTTTTTTTTTTTTTAACATCTGCAGGGTTTCGTTCTTACAGTTTTACAGTTAATACGTAAAGTCCAAATGTTAAACTGTAAAATAAACTTGTATTACAAGTTAGTTTCTCTCATGCATTTCCTTTACATGATTTTCCTGTGTGACTGGAGGGCATTGTAGCAATTTTTACAGTGAGTTATATAATATCCTCTAGCAGTTGGTCCATGGGAAGAAGCTAGGGGTTAGGATTGCAACGGGCAGATAACAATAGGAAAAAATACATTTTGATACTGGAATGGGTAAGATTTGCAAAATTTTTTTTTTTTTCCAAGTATTCCATGATGTCAAAACATTTTGTTTGAATTGGAAATATCTAAATAAAATGTTTCGACACTGCACAACTTAGATATTTCAGAGTTTCTCTCTGTGGAAAATCTCATCTCTATATGCGTCTTCAGGAGGAAATCAAACAGTGTGGTGATAGCAGTTCCTGTTTTTGTTCAAGCTTGATCACATCTTCTGCAAATACATTTCTAAATTAGTGTGAGGTTTCAGCTGAAAGGAGATTTGGGGCTTCTTTGTGAAAGGAATGCAATTGGAGCAAAGCAGGAGGCATTTTAATAGTAGAATTGGTTTGGAAAGGTTCTGCAGCACCCGTACTTTTGGAGGGGAGGCAGAAAACACGGGTATCAAAAGTAGATCCTATCAAGCATTCGTGTTAAGTTTCTGTTTCAAATCAGGTAGTCCAGTGCAGCATAGGTAACTCATTATCCCAGGAGTATTCTAATTCAGGAACATTTTACTAGTGAACCAGTGTAATAAAGAGAGGCTGTATTAAATTGTGCATCAGGGATTTTAGTTATTATAAATTACATTCTTTGAAATCTCATTTAGAACCAGGAACTAAAATGATGTTGGAAGACTCAGAGGATTAATTCTTCCTAAACAATAGACTGTCACTGATCACTCTGTAAAGTGATTATGCCAAATTTAATTATAATACAAGTACATTATATGATAGTCATAGTGTGCCCAAAAGAGAGTTTGAAAAGGTGCCTCACAATCATATGGACCAGCTCTGGGAGCATACTGGCAAATTGCACATGTTGCAGTTGAGTACAACTTAATATCAGGCTTTGTTAATTAAAGGCTTGGGGTTGTGTGGGGTCGAGTCTGGTTGGCACACTTCGCTTTTCAATACCATCAGCGTAATGGAACAAACTGTTCTCTCCCCATTTTATAGAAGATGCAAAAATTCTTACAGCTTCCAGTAGCCTTGATATCTTGCATCAATTCCAGTATCTCTGCTGTTAAAATAACCAAATAACCAAGTTGTTTCAAGGATGGTAGAATGACTGCCCATCCTTTGGTTACTTCAGCTCTAGTCTTTCAGCATAACCTGCCCTTGCAGTGTTTGCTGCCATGCAGACCTGAGGCCCCTAATTCGTTCTTTCTATGTTCTCTCAGTAGTTTTTAATCATTTTTCATGTGGGATTTGGAGTAATTATGAAAATATCATTGACTCTTTAACCACCCAGTCAAGTACTGATCTGGTTTAGTGTTCAGCTCTGTGGCATCCTGGAGCCTCTCGCACTCATTGAACAGAGGGAGCTAGTACAAATTTAGAATAGTATTAAAATGCTTAGCCAGAACCTTTCCTGGGGAAAAATGAAAGTTGTGTGAGACATGCATAAATAAAGTGAATATAATAATGAAAAAAGATGGATGTTGGGGAAATTGTTCATAGCCAGAATGACACCCTGCAGTGAGCCTGAATTTGAAGTTTATAGCTCATTTGTGCTTAGGTTAGGGCAAAAATGTAAGGCAAAAGCTAAAAAGATTTAGAGGATGAGTATTAGGAAGAATGAGGCAAGAACAGTGGCATTGAGACCTATATGTCTTTAGTTTATATTGCAACACGGAGTATTTATTGTAAAGCAATAAAAATGATTATGACCAGATTCAGAACTAGCAAAATTGGTGCAGTTTGTAGAGGCTAATAGATTTGTGCTTAGAGCAGGACTGAATTCGACCTTAATTCTCAATGGAAAAAGTTAGAAATGGAAAATTTGTGAGCAGTCTCATCTAATATTTCTTCATCTTTCCTTTTTTCTGACTTACCTCTTGTTTTTGCATATGCAATCACTTTGTTGCATAAGAAATATGGTCAAAGTAGAAGTCTGGGTTCTTCCAGATCTATTGGGCAGTCTTTCAGCATCAGGTACAGGGGCTGCCAAAGACCTGAGTTGCAGAAACATCCATATTATATCAATTCTGGTTTATGTAGGGATTGGTGAGCTTTCCTTTCCCCATCCTTCCTGCCCAGGAACATTCTAGATAAAAATCACTGTTCCATAGAACAGCTTGTGAAACTATTTAAACAAAAAGTAAGAGACAGGTGTTTGCTTTCTTTTGGTATGGAAAGCTTTGTTTGCCAGATCATCTTTACAACAATGTGATGTTTTCAAGAGAAGTGTAGGAAGAAAAAAAAAAAAAAGTGTTCCAAATCATATTTTGCTTCACAACACAGTAAAAATATTCATCTGCAATATATTTATAGCTATCTTCCAGTAATAATTTCTGCTATTATTGCTAATTATTTATCCTAATTCATATCTGCAATAGATGGAGAAGAGAAACAATGTTTTATGTTTTTTTTTTTTATTGTTATTGAAGAATACTAAATATGAATTCTTTCATGGATTGTAATACTAACAGTTGCACAGCATCCACTCAGTGATATTTAATAAGTCTGCGCAGAAATCTCTGTCGATGTGGTGGGCTGTTACGAGGATAGCAATGGCATGTTGGTGAAGAGCGCTGTTTGATGCAATTGCTTGTCTTTTAGTTCTGTGAGACTCCTTAACCAAAAGTTTAACACATTCACATGCAGTTAATTATACAAATAAGCTTAGCTCTCTCAGAGAATTTCTATGTATGCATCTCTTTCCTTTTAGCAGCCTCTGTAAGGTTGCCAGTTTGATACAGACTGAAATACTGATGAAAGTCATTGACAGCAGATCTAGTTGTACAAAGAGCAAACTCCTGTTGAGACATCCAGTGTTCTTTCCCCTAACCATCATGGCACCACTTCAAGCACAGGAGAATTTGTATAACAAAAAAGTAGATAGAAGTGTACCATAAAATGAGTAACTACTTAGGTATAAAAAAAAAAAAAAAAAAGAAGTCAAGTCAGGCGGTCAAATGGCTGCCTTGGCTGCACAGTTTACCAAGTTTAGCAAATTCCCCTGAAATGCAGGCAGCCAAATACCAGCAGTTTGCTTCCCTTTGAGACTCGTACTTTGCTGCTTCATTCATGCCACCTTTTGCTTATGCAGAGGAAGGGTTTAAGAAAAGTTTCCAAGTAATGTAATAGATAGTTTATCATTTCTGTCTGTTAAATGAAAGTTCCTTTTTCCAAGAAGCATTAGGTAATCCTGCATGTTGCTCTGCATATAGTAGGTAAGCATTTATTTTCCATTTTCTAAGTATATCTTCTCAAAACATATTCAATTTCTATTGGCAAATGACATTCGCTGTCCTCTTTCCCTGTTCTGTTGCATCTGCATTTTAATGATGAAATGCAACTTGGAAAAAGATTTCTGAAACAACTTTGCTGATCTCATCCTAAATTAGAGGTTTAATACTGTATCAGAAAGGTTTCTAATGCCAGTTTTCCATGGGCTGATTTTTTTTTCTTAATTTCTTCATCTAAAGAAGAAACTGAGAGCTGCAGATGATGCTGAGGGGGAAGCAGGGCGCTGGAGGTGCCAGGCTGCTTGCACGCGAGCAGGCGCTGGAGGGTACCCCCCCTCAGTTCGGGAAGCAGCCAGGGGGTGGGAGTGCGCGGCGAGGTGCTTCTGAAACAGATGAAAGACAAATTCATTGCCACAAAAATGCATTGAGGAGAAGTTGGAATGGATCGGGAGGGCTTAGGAAGACAAACGCCAGAGAGGTCCATTGAGGAGATAGCCTTGTTATTGCATTAAGGGCGAGATTTTTCATACTTAAGATTTCATGAGAGCGAATACTGATCTAACTTATTTTTTTCATGCTAGTGGTATAACAGGCCAGATAGCAATCGCCACATACACCAGAGGAAGAGGAGGGCCGTGGGAGGAAGGAGTTTCAGGAGGGTCAGGTGCCAGGGAGCATCCGTTGGGCAGAGAGAAGGAGGCGCCCAACGGCCGTGGGGGCGCGGCGGCCATTTTGGTGAGCGCGGAGGGGAGCCCGTCCTGCAAGGCGCCTCGCCGCGGCCTCGCGTGCTCGCCGTCCCGATGGAACTATCAGCAGCCCACCCTGAGCCTGGCCCGGCGGCTGAAAACAAGCAGTTAGCACGGAAGAGACCTTTCCATTCTCCCCACGTGTTCTTTCTGAGGAGTAACTAAAGACCAGCAAGGCGTTTTGTTATGTGCCGTGTGAGTGCCTAGAACCTGGTACGTAGCTTATATACGCCATAAGACCTATGGATATAATGTTTCTATATGCCCTGCTCATAGAATAGCAGGGGAATAATTGGCTTGGGGAGTAAGCTGATTTTCTTTGCTTTTCAGAACTTGCTGTATCCATGTAACAAAGCTAAACGGCTAAATGTATTTTTGAAAACCATATCGAAATAGCGTGCTCGTTAATTAGAGCCATTAAATGTGCATCATTAGACAGAAGAAAATTTGCATTGCTTAGTAATACTTCCTGCATTCCTTACATTTCTTGGTCTTTGGTAATGTAATGGATTTGTTCAGTTATTGTTACTCAATTATTTGCATTTTAAAGCAACAGCACTTCATCCAAGGCTGTGACCTCTCTGTGTCACTATTCTAGATTTACACATCCAGCCCCTGGAAATTAAACTGCAACCAGGACATCTTTTCCTCTGGAAAACTGGCCCTAGGGTTATTCTGAAGTTGCCACTAAAGTATCTTGAGATAATTTGATACTAGCAATGGTATGAAATTGAAATGAAATGAGTGTACAAATTTAGTGGAAAAAAAAAAAAAATGCAACTCAGAACTTTCCAAATGAGGTTAAGGAGTTTCATTTTTGAAATATTTTTCAGTGTAAGATATCATTGATGCTGTTGCACTTTCCAAAAGCACCCAGAGTTTGTGAGAAGAGCCCTTTTAAATGAAGAGCTGACAGCAAGCTTGACAGGTGGCGTCAAGGAAGGGCCTGAACTGTCCTCCCATTTTTAGATGACTCAGTGCCATCAGCCGGAGTCAGAAATTAATAGCTGGTGGCCAAACTTCAGCGGTCTGAAGCTGGTGCCATTGCATGATGGCGACTTCCTCAGATGAGAACAGACCGTGCCAGTATCCAGACCATTATCTTGTTCTTAAAAATGCAGGTGTGCTTTTAAAAATGCAGCATGGAAGTTTCTTGAAAGCATAGCAAGACGTTGAAGGCATGCAGCTCAGGGATTATCCAAGGAATCCTGTAGTGCGTTGCCAAAAACAGCAGATGCTTTGGCATAACCTGTTGTAGTGTTTCAATTAATTGCATAAGTGTGGAGCTCACATGTGGAATGATTAGAAAAGATACCCATTTCTGACAGTTTTCCAGCTACACAATCCCCTCTTGCTTCTCCTCTTCAGTTAAAGCTTTAATACCTCACTACAGGGAAATACTTGGATGTTAAGTTGTAAAGAACAGGATAAGAACCTATACAAAATCAATGTGAATTTGTATTTGTTATTAGAGCCAACTTTTCAATGAATTTCTTGTTTACAAAACAGTCTGACTTAACTATGGCGTAGATAACAGTAGTGGTTGTACACTCAAAGCTAGTAATTTCCCACCCAAAAAAAGCCTTTGGAAGCTTTGGCAATGATCTATTCTCTGTGTGAAATGGATCTGTCTCCTTATTACCAACAGGTAATTAGTAGTGGCAGAGGGAATAGGTTGTGTTTTGTCTACAGCTGACTACTTGCACACATACCTGGCTTCCCTTCCCATGCTTGACAGCAGCAGTCAGAGTTGCTCAGACTTTGGCACCGCCACCTCTCACTGGGCAGCAGTTTTGTTTGCGTTCAAAGCCACAGAAGGAAGACGAAGGGTTTGTTTGTCCTCCACATAGTAAACCTGGTGGTGAGGAGCTTATGCTGTGTTGTTTTTCAGCTGATTGCTTATGACATCCAATGTGGACTTTATGTGGTCTAACTTTTATGTTTCTGTGTGAGTTTTAATATTATGCTTAGAGGCACGGTGGTTTATATCAGCTGGCAATTTGCAATGCCCCTGAGAAGTGTATCGTTCTAGAGTGCTTTAGGCGTTCACAAATGGGCTTATTCAACCCTTAGAAAGACTGCATATATATATTGTGCTATAGCAGCTCAGCCATCTGATTCTGCAGCAGCATTGCTGTGTTACAGGAAGTTGTTTGCATCTTTAAATGTGAAGAGTGCATATGGGTAGGGATGGGGGTTATCTTCCTCTTTTACGAGAGAAAAGCCTACCACATCTTGGGAGAATGTAACTCCAATTTATTTTGTACAGTGCTTTCCCTGCATTTTGATTTTGTTTTATGGAAATGAAATGCAAAAATTTGGGGACAGAATAATACTTGTCGGCACTTGAAAGGGAAATCAGTAGAGCATAATATCCTTTTTCATATTGTTTTCATCACTCCTCTGATTAGTTCACTTAATACTGCATCTTTTCCAGTACTATGTTACTGCAGTGTCCCCCACTAATTCCTTCTGTTTACTATTATCAGCATGTTGCTGTCAACGCTCCTTCAAAGAGCAGTATTAATTGAAGCAATTTATTCTGCCGAAGCTGGAGCTGCCCTATTTATACTTTAATATAATGAATATTAACAGGTTACATTTATCTTGTCGTGTACTGTCTGCTCAGATGAAACAGATGAAAGGTCATCGGCGGCTATCACAACGTGGAAAGAGAAACTATCCTGAACTGGTATCATGTGCCCCTTCACTAGCACAATGGCACAGCAATGTCTCATTTTGCCCATTAAGCTTGTTTGAGCCAGAAGATAATATTAAAAATGTATGTGTGTCAACAATAATATGGAATATAATGCATACCTAGAAAAATTACAAAGCATATGATACTGATGTGTTCATGTGAAGGCATGTGAAGGAGGCCTACACTGTAAGACTCAGTGAAAGCTCTCAGGGTTACAGAAAGCTGTTACTTCAATTCTGTGTGAAATTCCTGAGTCACAGCATTACTGATAGCTACTTAAATACACAGAGGCATGTATTTGCCTTCTCTAAGGTTAGTAAAGGTGACAATGTTTCTAGCTTTATGGCAGAAAACTCTATTATATGCAAAATAGTTGGCTTTTGAGAACATGACCATTACATTTAATTTAACTGAGTTTTGGCTGTTAAATAGTATGAAGAAAATCACTTCTCCCTTCAAAATATTTGATTTTCTCTGCAGTGAAGAACCATAAATACAGTGGGGCAGAATACTGCTGCATGATGCTAGGTGAGGTCAAAGTCATTGATTGCACTTGAAAAAAAGTGAGTTTGTAGAGCGAGAGCTGGATAAATTCTTCTACCCTGGCTTCTAGAGAGCAAAGAGTTTTAAAACCGAAATACCAAAGTGTCTGTCTGAAGTCATCTCTGGTCCTCCTAAACTACTCTTGGATTTCTGGCTTAGGTGTTGAAGTTTTTCCTTCTCAGTATTCAGTATGCATTATGTATGAATTACTGTAAATGCCATGATGAATCAGACTCTACTGTCTGGATTTGTGCCTGTTTTCTGGGTGATAGTGGTTTAATACTCTAATTGATCTTATGTCTCAAAAACATGCTTCTGATACTAATCTACATTTTCTTTTGATTTAAATTTTATCACTTTTCATTGTGTTTGTCTTTTGAATTATGCTGAAATTTACATTCCAACCCATATAAATTTTCAGCTTTTTATTACGTACTATTACGTATTAGCTACTGTCTGAAGCACATTTTATCCCCCCCAACTTGAGAAGACTTGTATTTTCTTAAATCTTAAATAAGAAATCTGCAGGATTATCCCTGGGTTGGTGATTCAGTTAATTGCGAATGAATTTGCTGACATGGTTTGAAGGGTGTTATGCTGCTGCAAGGCCAGTCTTCATGTGGCATCTTAATCCTCAGCATTTGCCTTTTATCTCGCACTGCTGCTTGGAGGAGCGGTGGTTTGTATCTGTTTCTGAACCGAGTGTCAGTTCAGGTCAATTGTTCTTTCCCACTCAAATTCCTCCTCCAGTGTTTTTGAACTTGATTTTCTATTCTAGATCTATGCTCGATTAAATTTATATAAGAGTAACTCTCAGGCTTCACTGGTATTATGTGCGTTTGCTAAGTTGCAGCACTTTTGTAAGTGGTTGTTCGCTGGGACCTTAAATTGCTCCTGTGCACTTCTTGCATGGCTGCTCCCTGGCTGTGTTCTAGCATGGCTTTGTTCCAGTACCGCTGAATGGATTTTCTTGCTGCGGAGGAAAATACTGTTTTTCAGTTTCAGGATTCAGGCAATTCCTCATGAAGATTATGCCCATACCTCTGACCTTTGTGAAAGGTAATATGGCCAAGCTAGTCTTAGAGATGGTTTCCAGTGGATTCACCTGGGATGTATTAAACCAGCAAGATATCCAAGTATACTCTGCACTGTGGGACTTGAACCGAGTTGCTCCACATCTGTGGAGAGTGTCCTAGTCACCTCTGACTGGGATCTGCGAGACCCAGATTCTTGCAAAACACAGGCTTGACCGTGATGGTCTCTGTAGATTATTAGCAATCTGCAGCAATAGCTCTGTTCTTTTATCATAGAATCATAGAATGCTTAAGGTTGGAAGGGACCTCTAGAGATCATCTAGTCCAACCCCCCTGCACACGCAGGGTCACCTACAGCATGTGGCTCAGGACTGCGTCCAAGCGGGTTTGGAAGATCTCCAGAGAAGGAGACTCCACAGCCTCCCCTGGGCAGCCTGTGCCAGTGTTCTGTCACCCTCACTGTCAAGAAATTTTTCCTAAAGTTCCTGTGGAACTTTTGGTGCTTTGGTTTGTGGCCGTTTCCTCTAGTCCTATCAGCGGCCACCACTGAGAAGAGGCCAGCACCATCTTCCTCACTGCCTCCCGTTAGGTACTTATGTCGAGTTTTGGGTCTAATTTTCCAATCTCTTAATCATTCTCAGCGTAGATTTTTAATTACCTCTTTTACTCTCCTTGTCTAAACTGGCTCCTCCAGCCATTGTTCGCTTCTCCCTTGCTTTTCTTCCAGCATATCTAAAACTTGTTCAGACTGATGCTAAACAGTATTAAGACTGTCTGCTCTCTACAGCTAGGTTGTGAGCACTCTTTGTGCAGCCCTGTACATGCGACTGCTCTGTGGAGTGCGTGATCACCCTGGCACTTTTGCCACTGTGCTGTACTACCTGTTCCTTACCCATTTGCAGCCTGCTTTCACTATACGCCATATTTTAACATTAATTTCCTTGTTTCATTCTTCTGTTGAAGTATCTCTTTCTCATATTTTTCTTTTGCGGAACTGTTTGTTTCTGTTTATGCAAGAGGTGTGTTATGATTTTATGTCTGTTTTTACCATTTCTATTATTTTTCTCACTGTTCTAGTCTGACTTATATTTGTAGGGCTTCCCAGTTTTGAGATATCTTTACATTTTTCATATTTTGATTTTAGTAATTTGTGTCTTCTTCCTGTTCCAAATCTTTAATAAAGCTATTAAATAAGATTTTGGTCCTGATTGGCCCTAAGGTACCTTAAAAATCTCCCTCTTCATATATCACTCTTCATTGTTATCACGTGATTCTCCTTTTCCAGGAAATTAATTCAAAATGTCCTAGGTGGGGCTTCATAAGACCCTGTATGAAACACTGAAGAAATGCAGATAAAAGTACATTATCATCTTCACTTCTGTTTTCTATTAATTTTGCAATACTGTTGAAAAAGCAGTCGACTTTGTCCAGAATGACTGGTTCTTTGCAATGTCATGCTGCTTAATGGTCATCCTCCTGTTATTCTCTAGAGATGCTTTATTTGTATAGCACCACAAACTTGAAAATACTAAAGCCAAAATAATCTGCACTCTTTCTGAAGATCTCTCATCAGTAAAGGCCTGTTCAAGCAGCAGCAGTCATGTCAGCGCGTTTTGCTGTCCTGCACGGGAAACCAGGGTCATCTGGGACACATACCAGTCATGTAGCCCCAGGAGAGCCAGGTCTCTGCTAATCCTCCATTTCTTCCTACCTTGTATTGGCTAACCATTGCCTTTAAAAGGCTTGCAGTCTCAGAAGGTGGAGGGTGCTGTTAGCTGAAGTACTGGCAATGAGAAAGAGCAGCTTTCCATGATCTCCCTTCCTGCTCTGAAGTTTCGTAAAACAGCTGTTGTCCTTGCATGGCCCTGAAATAACAAACTGAGGGTTCTGCGTGATAAGTGGGATATGATGAAGTTTTTCTCCAAGGAATTGCGTTTCTGTCCTCCTTAGGGCTTGGACAATCTTTTGCATTATAGTTTTGATACTTTTTCACATTCTCAGCATCTCTACAGCTGTCTTTTGATACGTAATCTCAGGGTACCAAGGTGCTTTTAAGCAATACAGTGGAATTAAACTGAAAAGGTTGGTTTAAGTGTCTAAACATATGTGTCTGGTGGTGCTCTGAAGGTGACCAAGTGACTTAAGTAGCTATTCAAGAGACCTAACTTGCTTAGGTTTCAAGTGCCCTTTATGTATATCTGCATTTCAGAATATTTAAAGACTTTAAAGATTTTCTAAGAATTACTTTACTTTCTCTTTTCTGAGTTTGGGCACTCAGAGTGTGCTGACATGTTACTTGTAATGATACTTTTCTACTCAGAGATCACAAAAGCTGACCCAAGAATTTACCTCTTGCTCTCTTCTCAGTAAGTCCCATTAATGCACAGCAACAGCTAATGCAGCTGTGGTCTCAGTTGAATTGCCTGAATGTATGCATCGCATGTGATAGAAAATGCCTTCTGCCATTAGAATATCGTGCCCTGCAGCTCCTGATCCAGAGTGTGAGTTTGGTGCAGACCTTTTGCTAAATCTACCAGTCCCATGTCCCAGCCCCTGAAGCACCTCAGGTGGCACACGGGGCAATGTTAGACAGCGGAGAGGAACTCTCTGTTTCAGCATCGCTTCCAGGTAGCAGACCAAAGCTTATTGCCCGTGTGATTAGACTCTTTCATACATCAAATATGCCTGTTATCCACCACCCTTTTCCTTGTTACAGAATTTGCCACAGACTGATTACACTTGTCCAAATGTATTGACATTCCTATTACAGACATTCCAGTCTCACGGTGGAGGTTTGGAAGCAGGCTGCATCTTTAATGCAAATGATTGCAGAGTGTCAGAATAGAATAAACGTCTAGAAAAAGATCACTTGCAAGTCCTTCACTGCAAGTAAGGTAGGGTTATGCTGCAGCACAGACTACTAACTTAAATCAGTTCAACTGGTTATCTTATCCACTGTCTTTTCTCTAGTAATAGCTATAAGATCATGTTCCAGTGCAGAGATCTTAGAATGGTGCTGCTAATCATGCAGCTGATACAGACAGAAAAAACAAAACCTTTCAGTCAATGTTTGTATTTGCTTAGAAATATAAAATCCAATACCATTTTATGTTCCTAATCCTGTTTTGTGTAATTATGCTTTTTTTTTTTTTTTAGTTTTGCTTAATTATAATCTGTATTCAAATGAAAAAAAAAAAATGCTTTCAAAGCAACTCCAGTCATAACTAAAGGAAAGGCTGTTTCAGTGACTCCTGATAATTCCTTATAAAAGAACAATGTATTGGTGAATCCTACTAACACCTTGCTGTGAGTTATACTGAAAGATAGCAAATTCTAGGTTATTGATTTACTGCATTTTAAAAAGACTTCTGGTATTAAATTTAAATAATTGTTCTACTTAAAAAAGAGTTCCTTTTATTCCCTTCTAAGAATTGTGACATAGGAATGTCCAATTTTCTCTATTTCATTTAATTTAGCTACTGTTTTATTTAGTATTTGTCTCTGCTAACCCTTAATTTCTTGAGCCATGGGGTTTCAATTAGCATATTTGTTTAAGATTCTCTTTTAAAGCGTTAAACTTTCCAGTAAGCATTTAGCTATATACTGCAAGACTGGCAAAGGGAATCAGCAGGCCCAACATATAACATATGTGTACCTGGTACAAAGATGACATATTTGCTGTATGTTAAAGTGACTTAAAGTTTAAAACACAGACTGCCATTGAAACTAAATTCATTTCTGTTCATATTTTGATCTAAAAGCATTGCCAGATTGATTATGAATGGCATAGATTGATTTATTTGACTCAATACACAGAACAGCTTTCACATTCACAAGGAATGTCCTTTGGCTTGATAAGTCCCTGTCTCATGCAATGAGAACTGCCTGCTTCACTCTTTCGGGCTCTTCCATCACTCTGTCAGAAGTTCTCCAGGATTCATGGCAGGGAGTACCAAATCTAATTTGCTTGGACAGCATAATCTGGGCTCCAAATAGTCACCAAACAAAAAACAGCAGCTTTTGGTAAGGTAAAAGTATGACTTGATTGATGTCGTACATAAAATGGAGTTATATAGCAATGGCATACGTTATTTTGACAGCTACTACTCCATTATAACTGTAAATATTGTAGATATAACTATTTCTTGTTGTGGTATACACATTAAATATTCACTTTTTATGCTAATGTCAGCTTTCAGCTATAATTACTGTATGTTTGGGATCATTTTAGTTCTCATTTGTTTGGATGTGAGACAGACCCTCATGAGTGTAGTGTTGCCAGCATTCACAGATGAGACAGGAGGACTGAATATGAGTTCCTGATGGAAGGAATCTCTAATTATTGTGCAACATGAGCACACATGCTTTGTACATAGGCAGATGTGTAATAAATACATGAGTACTTGGTGACTTCTGAGTGTCATCTCCCCTGAGGAATTGGATAGTTTGAGAGAAGTGTGGGGCAGACAAGAGAGACATCACTAACAAAGTCATGAAAGCCTTTTGCAGAACTTGGCTTCTGCCTTGCTGGTGGGAGCGCAGAGACCCTGACGTTGCGCTGAGCTCGAGGTTTCTTTGGAGACCCTCATGGATTTCAGAGTTTTTTTCTGGAGGAAATCCTAGCAGGTGACATAAGGCATCCCAGATGGATAAGACATTCCCAGATTGAATAGCCACATGATTGTTTCCCTGTGTGTTGTTTGTGTATTCAGAGCTAAATATTGTTTGTAGAGGTCGCAGACAGTGTTAACATTGTCATTCTCAGTTTCCAAGCTTTTTGTTACTGTTCTGGATGAACAGTGCAGTAAGTATTGATAAAGATCAGAAACATGTCTGGAGCCAGAATTTTCCAAGAAATTCGCTTTTTGTCTGTAGAGAATGATGTACTGTCTGTTTTATGGCTAGAACTATAGGGTTGCCAGTAATATGGCTACTTTAGAAAGAGGAGCTAGATGGGTTTAAGATGGGTTTAAGCTTTATTAAAGCAGCTTTTTTGAAACCTGAACTCCTATAACCCCATAAGCTCTGTGTGTGTGTGTGTGTGTGTGTGTGTGTGTGTGTGTGTATATATATATAAAGACTTCCATAAAAAATATATTTTTCAGAGACCATGATTTATCAAATATATCCTACAAGTGCTGATCCTGCAAGTAGTTGTTTGCCATAAGCAGATTCAAAAGCCCTGTGTCTTGCATCAGGTGATGATTGTTGTATAACCTTTGGCTTCAGCGTTCTGGTAGGAACCTGGAGCCTATTTCTGCAAAGAATGAAGTTTTAACAGTCTTATCAAGTAGCAGCAGCACTCGTTTTGTTTAATAGTGCCGGAAATTAGTTTCTCACGCACTGATCTTGGCAGGTCAACTGTCACAAATTGGTGTACGTATGTGGAAATGCATCAGTCCTATAAACAAAATTTGGTCTGCAAGAAGTGGAAGTCAAAATTGGCACACTCCTGAAGTGAAGTATCCTGCATCAGAAAGATTCAAAGGAAAGACCCTTCTGGAAAAGGTTTTCCACGTTCCGTTTGTCAACTTTATTTGCATCATCTGCATGTTTAGAGACTGCATTTTAGAAAAAATGTCTCTTTACAGAATGCTATTGGGGAGCAGTGCTCGAGGGAAATAAACTCCCTCCTCCTTCGTACATCTAGGCCTCCTGCATATAAAAGAAATCTTAGTTTTTCTCCTTAATTTTCAGCTCCTCTGAAGGTTTCGCATTGTTAACATGAAATATAAAATGAAAGTTACTCAAAAGTTTAATGTCAGATAGAGTTGTTGAAGGGAAAAAGAATGGGAGAAGAAAGTGAAATGTCAGTCCAGAGGTGACAGAGTAATAAACAGATGTGTTTAATTTCCTATTTTTGAATAGATGTAATCATCTTCTGTAGCTGCTGCAGGCCATTCTGGCCCAAACTGCCCATGTATCTTTATCATACACTTGCATCATGTACATGCAGTTTCAACTGTAAGAGCTGAAAGAGGCTTAGACAGGATAACTAACCTTCTTCCCCAATTCCAGACACAGCATATACCACACACATCTGCTCAGTCTTTGACATATATTGAACTGTATTGATTTACCTCACCTGAAGAATCGGTCAATTTTTTTCAGCAAGAGCAAAACACAAGAAAAAATTGGTCGTACTCACACAAAGCATCTGGTTTTGAAATTAAAAAAATAACCTGGCTGTATATATCTACCTGATATTGCTGCAAGCACTTTTATGTACAAAAGGTCACTTGCCAGTCCAAACTGACCTCTCAGGGTGAGTTTCATTAGAAAGCATAATACTACTCTGTCGTTCTCCTCTTCTGTCCTCTGGGTCAGCTGGTTAAAACCAAATATAGCTTAATTCTATCCCTACCTGCTTCTCAGGCTTTTGAAGATTTACAGTGGCTATAGAATAATTTTCAACAGTTTTACCTCTCTGGTAGTTGTCGTGTTTGAATATTCACTGATTTCTCCTGTTCTAGTTTCCTGTTTATTGGTTTAGTGAAAGAAAACAAAAATAAAACCATGCAGATCTCTCCCATCACATTTTATTTGTTGTCTTGACTTTTGAGGCTTTAGGATAAAACCTAAGTCATAGAAGTAAATCATGTAGGACATTCAGCCATAGGCATTTTCAGTGAAATAAGTTCTTCCAAGAAGGTTTTGACTTGTTACATGGAAATTAGCTTCTGGCAGGAAGAAGCCACATTTCACAGATCTTGGACTATGTTGAATTTCTAAGGGGCATGCCTTCAGCTAACATCACTGCTTCCACAGATGTAAATGTAGTATTGGTGTTTAAGAGTAGAGCTGAAAAGAAAAAGAAAGAAAGAAAAAATAGAAGAGAGAGAGGGGAAAAAAAAAAAAGGGGGGGGGGAGAAGAAACAATTTTTATTCAATACTATTTATGACTCTTCAGAAAAAAAAATGACACCATGGATTATGGTTGAAGGCAAAAGCAGTGCCCAACTGCTGCTGCTGAAGACCATACAGAATAATGAAGAATAATCCAGAGCTCACTTAAAATTGACTGTTTTTGTTAAGCTTCCTTTCAGAAAATGTATAAAATTGATTTTCAAGTGATATATTTAATGGAAAACCAAAATATTTAGACATAATGTTTCATGGAGGTATTATGAAATATGTATCAGGCTGCAACTAGCAAGGTGCATATCTAGCACTGGCAGAAGTTAATGAGATATTTGATCATCATGAGTCTTGGAGCTTAAGAGGGACATAGAAGTAGGCCAAGAAGAGAGAGAAAAGGACTTAAGATAGGATGTGAAGGAAATCCAAGGTAGAACAGGAGGCAGTTTGACACGTAGAATCTGTGTCAAGGGTTTGTAACTATTGAGAGCAAGAATGTTGTGCAGCTGGAGAAAAGGTTGGTCTTTGATAGGCAGTAGGGAATGATTTGAAAAGTAGAAGGGGATCGGAGAGAATGGGATAGTGAGACCACAGACAAACCCGAGGACTGTCAGGCAGTATAAACTTACCAGAGAGAAAAGTCATACTGAAGTGAAATAATATGGCAAATACTGCAGATAATATAGCAGTTATGTGACAGGTATTGATAAAGATTCATTTGGGCAAAATACTTGTTTATGTCTGTCCCTTAAATCTTGCTGATTATGATTTTGTGTCTAAAAAAAAAAAAAAAAATCGCTTCTCATCCACTCTTTATAGTGGATTCAGTCAAGCTACTGTTAAATGTTTATGTAAATGTTAAAGGATTTCTGCCTAACAGTCCTTCAGACGCACTGTGCTTTCTGTTCTAGTTGGCAACGTGGGACTCTGAAAAGGGACTGAACGGCAGCCTACAAGAACGACGTCTGGGCAGTGACTTACAAGGATTGACCCTGAAAGTGGTGACTGTCTTGGTATGATCCTATTTGAGTTCAGGAAACAAAATACTCAAAGTAAAAAGGATATACTGAATATTTTGGGTGCTTCCCTCACTATTTTTCCCTATCATTTTCAATTCTGCATTTTTTAGTAATCAGTTACATGAGTAAGGAAGATAGATGATGGCCTTTTATTAGTTTATGCGAATCTGCAGGCAGTCAGAGCTGTAGAGCCTGTGTGTATTTGCTTATGTTTTTTGTCTGCATCAGAATTCGTTCTGGGCATCGAACCAGCACAAGGCATGAGTGAGACAAATTTCAGATACAGTACCCTCACTTACACAGTTTCTAGTGTTTCATGGATTTTAAGATCAGATGGGCCAATTATGATAATCTAATCTTGGCTGTTGTACGCTGCAGGCTGTAAAATTTAATTAAGTGTTTCCTCCATCAAGCTCATAACTTCCAGTTAAGATAAACTGTGTCTTTTAGAAAGATACAGCCTTTCCAAAAAATCACTGTGCTGTTGGGGCCACTGTTTGTTGCTGTCCTGGGTGGTAACAGAGCTCTTATCAGGTAAATGCGAAATTGGGAATATAATAAGGTTTGATTGTGTTTCTGTCTGAGCTTTGGTATGGTTTGCAGATTATAGTGTTCCCCCGCCACCCTCTTTTACTGGTTTGAATAGGACGTACTATAAGTGCTCATAACAGTATTCCCCTGCTCCGCTCAGCCCCACGTTGTCTCCTCTCAGCCTGGTAACAGGTGAGCTTATGCCTTACTTTATATGTGAGGTGAGCAGAGCGATTCTATGAGAATGGCAGGATCACTTGCCTGATGTGGCCAATTACAGTGGCTGAGAAACCAGGTTTCCTGGCGGGGTAATAGGAATGCCACGTCTGACAGAAGGCATACCCCAAAATGCTCTTGGCTCCCAAAATGTACTTTTAGAAAACACGCTAAGAACCACTGCCCCTGAGAACTGCTTCTTCAATTTTCAAAATTGTAAATAATCACAAAATGCAGCATTTTTACCTGTTTCAGTAGGTATCCTGGGTAAAAGATTAATCATTTTCTGTAAAAGATAACTTTCTAAATCTCATATGCTCTGAGACGTACAATGGTAATGTTTCTCTCTAGGACTCACTTGCTTAACTGACATATCTGTGTTTTAGACGGTTTGTTAGGGCACTAAGGTATGTGTCTGTGCCCCCTTTGCTGCCCATGAGAAGAGGCAGTGTTCAGAGGGCAGGAAGCTGCCTTGGAGGGGTGAATTGTTCTCTGGAGGGTTTGTCTGTTCTCATGAACTGTGGAGCTGTGCTTCAGGGGCTGAAGCACAGGTTTCTGGTGCCATTTGCCATGCCTTGTAGTGTCCTGCCTGGCTTACAGCTATTGC
Organism: Nothocercus julius; assembly: GCA_013398735.1. Lineage (NCBI taxonomy): Eukaryota > Metazoa > Chordata > Aves > Tinamiformes > Tinamidae > Nothocercus > Nothocercus julius. Next base: position 849,597 of record VZSV01000036.1, read on the forward strand.
TTCAGGCGGTTGCAGGTATTGCAAGTCTGCCCTCTGCTCTCCAGAGTTAACGCGGGAAATATCACTTTTTGCTAAGCAAACACAGTGGTGGACTTGTTTCAGGTATCAGCTTCAATATTATTTTGTTCTCAGGAAGAACCTTTTGTGATGGTGGCGGAAAACATACTTGGGCAACCAAAGCGATACAAAGGATTTTCTATTGATGTCCTGGATGCGCTTGCCAAAAATTTGGGCTTTAAGTATGAGATATATCAAGCTCCTGATGGTAAATATGGACAGCAGCTCCAAAACAGCTCCTGGAACGGCATGATTGGAGAACTCATTAACAAGGTACACAGAGGAGAAGCTGCTTAAAAAAAAATAGTCTCTTTCAAACGGAATAGGGCATCAAAGATTTTTAAGGGATCCATTGAAATTCTCCTTCCATTCCAAATTCTAAGATACTGGATTGGGATCAAGTCTTCATCTAAAAGCACTTCTGAGCAGCATGTGCTTTGAGTGTGGTCTGAACTGTGCAGTCTAAGACCCTCTGTATAGGATAAGAGCTATAGTCTGTTGTTCTGTCTATTTAATCCCCGTTGATAACAGCAGAAATTATGAACGTAAGTCTGTGTGTGTATGTATAAAGCTGTCGGTATAAAAAAGGAGGGCACGTGTGTGTGTTTGGTGAACGAGTGCAAAATGTAGAGAAAGAAATTCAAATTTTTTCCTTGCTGTTGTTATTTTTCATCATTATGTCTTTACTACTTTGTAGGTATGACTTTCTTTGGGTTACCTTCTTTGTGGCAGTATGTTTGGTAATGGTAACTGTTTGACTCCAGAACAGGAAATGTGCCCCTAGTAAAAAGTGTTTTGAAGGACCAGAATGTAAATTGACTTCCAAGTTTGTTTGTTCATTTAAAACAATGAGGAAAAGTTTTTTTGTTTACTTAATTACAGGCTTACAAATCAGGAGTAAGTTAATTGGACACCTTTGAAATAAATGGGAGAGTCCACAGCTTACAATCTCCAGGAGAATGAAATCAGAATGTATTTTGTTTGTTTTCTCAGTATCTGACATGGGACAAATAGTAATCAAAGAAGGAGAATCAAAAGAATTAATATTTCATGTCATTGCCCTTTGCAGAAAAGGTCACCTTTCTGCAATGGAGTTACTGCTAGAAGTAAAACCTTTCTTATTACCTAGTAAGTAGGTATATCAATATCTGTTAAGTAGATGTCTAGGAAGAAATAAAAGATATTTAAGCAATAGCAAATGTGCATGTGGGAGGGTCTCAGTTCTAGGAAGTAGAAATAATATTCTACTTTCTTTAGCTAGATATAAGCTTTTTGAATTTTATTGATTTGAAAATGTAGTAAGAAATTCTGTGAAATTTATTTGGAAGTTGCTTTCTTTGAAGTAACAAAGTATTTGGAATGGTATTTTTGCTACTGGTCTTTCCACTGAATCCTAAGGATTTCAAAGCAGACCTCATTCACCTAACTTTCCCAACAAAATGTAGAGATATGAAACAGAAATACATTTTAAGAGAACTGTTTTTATTAAGATAAAAAATATTAAAAATCTAATTGCAGTTCTCCAAAAGATTTTGGAATTTTATTCAGTAAACATGATTTTATCTTTCATTAAGTTTGCATAATCTTAAAAAAACTACTGAATTTAAAACCTACTCACTTTAAACATTGAGGTCAAAGTAATTTCCAGAGCTAAGTTGCCTTTGCAACTTTGGTGTGTTCTTCCAGTTACTATTTTTAGCATGCACCTTTTTCATTATAAAAACAAATAAAATATTCCCCTGTTGATATATTAAATCCTTTCATTGGAAGTTAAGAACTTCCTAGGGAGAGTTACAAGTACTAGCTATGCACAAATTGCTACTGAATACACAAACTAAATAAAATTTGAATGGAAAAAGAATATGGATTTCTTTTTAAGTAATTTTAGTAATTTTGGGATAATAATAGAGCAAAGGAAGTGTTGATAAAACTATAATAGATTGTGTGTATTTCTTGTTCCTTGCAACTCATCAGGTAAATATGGCTTGGAGTTTTAGGCACTCTTTGGAAAGTGAGTGAGGCAAGAAGATTGGATAAGCTGTAGTCGCTCCAGTCAGGAGTCATCATGGCTCTTTCCGTTCTAAAGTACTTCTACAAGTGACATTTCACTACTCTGCTTAGAACTCGTTCAATAATTAATGTTGGAATGATAAAAACAATTCTGATTTTATTTTTGTTCATTTAACAGAAAGAAGTATGTGAAACCATGTGCCTAAAACAAAACAAAAGTGTGTCCTTAAGGCTTTCACTGGAAGAGTTCATGAAAGAAAGAAATCTGACCTCTTACTTTTCTCTCGTAGAGAGCTGACCTAGCAATCTCAGCCATCACAATCACACCAGAACGTGAGAGTGTTGTGGACTTCAGCAAGCGTTACATGGATTATTCAGTGGGGATCTTGATCAAAAAGCCTGAAGAAAAAATCAACATCTTCTCTCTCTTTGCTCCTTTTGACTTTGCGGTGTGGGCTTGCATTGCTGCAGCCATTCCTGTAGTTGGTGTCTTGATATTTGTCTTAAACCGGATCCAGGCCATCAGGGCCCAGAACGCTTCCCAGCCGAGCCCTTCGGCTTCCTCCACGCTCCACAGTGCCATCTGGGTGGTGTACGGCGCCTTCGTACAGCAAGGTACCTAGTCTGTTACAGATTCCACGTTCAGGAGTTTTCTGTCCGGGACAAAGCTGCTTAGGATATGTTTGGCTCGGCCAGAATGCTCTCAAGATGGAAGAGAAACTAGACTTGTACGGGAAGGTTGTATGTTTTATTAACCGAGCTGATGAAGAGTGGTAACACTGCTTCACACAAATGTTTCTAGATTGTAAAAAAGATCACTGGATTGTTAAAATATGAAGCTGTTTGGGACAGCGTCTCTTACTCAAAAACTAGCACCTTTTCCAATAATATAGATTTTTTTTTTTTAATGCACATATTTTTGAATTAATATTTCTTAGAAACAAAAAGCAAAATGATTTATGGCCTTGCAGCTAACTTTACACTCCGGTATCTGTAGGCATAGGACTAAACGTATTGAAATTCGTGTATGTCACAACCATTGACAAAGTTACTTTTGTGAATAATTTTTCACAAAATCTGCCCATATCATTTTCACCCCATAGCCATAGTACTAATAGTATTCTGTAAAGGCAATTTAGTTGATTGCCGACATAAGGAGCGTTTGTTAACGTTTTTCCCACTTTTTCTGTTTATTGCATATTGTGGTTATAAGCTTCTAAAGCTTCATCTGCAAACCCCAAATTGCAATACTGCTAAAAAAAACTTTGCTCTTCCCCTCAGTGAGATGGCATCTGTAGTGGATTTAAGTAAAATAAGGGTAAAATAAAATTAATGTAAACATGCACTACAATAATGAGTACCAGTTCTAAAGTTTGGTCTCTAAGGAAAGTCCAAACATAACTGTGCTTGAAGCTTGCTCAAGAGAAATCTTCATGTTGTTTGAAATGTAAGAAAGCATAAGAAACAATGACACTAATGCTAAGGTATTTATAGAGGTAAGTGCGGTACAGATAGCACCGTACTGTTGAAATATCGAACCATTTTGTGTCTTTGCAAATTTTAAAATATCCATTGAGCCTGGACCATAAAGTAAATTCTGAACACTGTAATGATTTAACTCCTGCACATTAGTCCTGTTTTAGCCTCAAACTTTTTTTATTTTGTGTATTACTGATGTTCTGAAAAACTCATCCTGAGTAATGACTGAGGGAAATTGTTTTGAAAGATGTTTTTCTGTCACAGCGTCCAGGGCAAGAAGTTAATGGGAGAAAATTTTCGTAAAAAAAGAAAAAGCAGTCATAGCAGAAGCAGTGCTTCGCTCATGGGGAAAAGCTAGCTTCTACTTGAAGGCTGAAACTGCGAAGACAGAGGGGCTGTTTCCACAGAGCAGACTGCACAAGAGTGATCAGATTCCTGAGACCTGTTTCCTCTCTTTGCTTGCAGGGAGTGAATCCACTGTCAATTCTGTGGCTATGCGCATTGTAATGGGCAGTTGGTGGCTCTTCACCCTTATCGTGTGCTCATCCTACACGGCTAACTTAGCAGCTTTTCTCACAGTATCAAGGATGGATAATCCTATAAGGTAAGAGTCTCCTCTTAAGAGGAAGCTGTAAACCTGGATTTCACAGAAATGTATTATCCATTTGAACACTCATTTTTGTGAGAAGGAGATAACTCTAAGAAAATATGCAGCTTATTTTCAGTGGATGCTTTTCTCCCTGCCTTTCTCCCTCACTCTTGCAACCCCAAAACAGTTTTGACAGGTGAACATAAGGGACAATGGCACTTTAAGTGTGCATTACTCAGGGATAGATCATGTTAATTTGTATTTTGTTTAACTGGAGTTCTCACTACTTCAACTACATGCATTTCTTTGTTAAACATTGGAAGGAACTGCTACCTCTAGGGAAATGTATAACCTTGCACTTCTCACCTACAATGTGTAATTTCATGTTCTGAGTATTTTGATATGCCTTGTTGTTTATAGTATTACTTGCACGCAAGGTAATACAGGATGTAAGATAATACAGACAGTCTTTTAAAATACAAATGGCCAGATTCAGTGGGATTATTTGCAGAAAAAAAGGTTCTACTCAAAGAGGAAGAAGAAACCAAATTTGACTCCAGGATAATAGATGCAATATAGCAGTGGTTTTATTAAATTTATATATAATTCTCTGCATTTGTGTTGGCAATATCACAGTGATAAATTACAGCTCCTGTAACAAACCCAATTTATCTTGCATCTTTGACTTCTTTCACCTGCTGTCTGCTTACTAGTCCGTGTCCCATGAGAATATATTCAATAAGCCCGGTCTCTGAACAGCTCATGAGAGCTATTGTTTGTTTGGCGTTCACATTATTTCCAGCTTAACTCGTTATTGCCTACTTGCAGGTAACATAATCCTTTGAATGAGCAAGGTATAGTAATAAAAGCACATTTTAAAATAAATATATTGTCTATTTTTGACCAGTTTTTGAAATTAGTAGATATAAGAACTCTGAGTAATTTTTGGAAATAACAAGAAAACTACTGTAGAATATCTGAGAGTCCTGCAAGGCCTCATGCCATATTATCAGAGTAAGGTTAAACTCAATGAATACATTGGTGAGTCAGAAATCATTATCTGGAAGGTTTAAATAATGACCTTCTCAACTATTTCTGAAAGTTCTCGTTCTTTCATGGTAGCAAAAATGGTCTGTTTTGTGTACTGAGCACCTTCCAAAACTAAAGTTCAGAGGAGGACAAAAGTGG
>VZSV01000036.1:854984-871435 GCA_013398735.1 Nothocercus julius
AAGAAAAAAAGGTACAGATTCAAGAACGGAACTTTGGTTTATTAGATGAAGCCTTTAAAGCTGACATACTAAAGCATCTGCAAGGAGGTTTGATTCTTTTTTTATTAGATTGAAATATGTAACTAAGAATCTTGTTGTGAGAAAAGAAATCTCAGGTTAATCACTTGGTAAAAGAGCAGCTGTTTGGTACTGTCTGCTGACTTCAGAGCACAGTCTGCCTTCTAATTTTAAAGATGGCTATTGATGAGTTGTAGCTGAAGGCTTTTCCACACCTAATGGCAATGCCACTTTCCCTGCATCACATTCCACTTGTTCAGGGTGGAATACAGGAGGCGGAAAGCACTCTAAAGTGATCTGCAAACCTAATCATCCAGGTGCCAAAACAGAAATGTCTACTGTAATTTAATTTGCCATAAGACACACTGCCTGGGGTCTAGCTCTCATCAGTCCTGTCAGCCACACTGTGGTTGATTTATATTGTCTGGGGTATCTGAAGTGGTCCTGGTTGCTTTGGTGAAGGCACCCAAATCATTCCCCAGGCAATTTGAAATAGCAGCTGTCAGAAGACTCTGTTTTGACAACCAGGTGATATGACCGAACTAATTCAGGGATTGGCCCTTCTTGGTGGCTGTTTCACAAAGTTAGCCACATCTTACTTAGATCCTGCTACTCCAAAAGATGTTTCTGATCTAAACTCTCCCATCAAAAGCTGCCAGACCCTCAAGAAAGAGGAGACAAAGATTTAAAAAAAAAAAAAAAAAAAAAAAAAGTTATCCAGATTCTTTATTGAGCCTTGTTCCACTTCTTAAGATATGGTGAGGATGTTTTTGTGTCCCCACTCTGTAGGAGAGACATGTTCTAAATTCTTATAGCATCCCATTTAGAGTGAGTATTTTTCTGAGAAGGTAAAACATTCTTGTCTTATATGAAAGCAGCACATACTGGTCTCGAAGCTTCTAGTCCTGCTTGGTTTCAGTGCAGTATGATGAGGAGTGATGATTTTTGCCTTTCTAAATTTGCTGCTGAGCTTGCCTACTTTATATCTTTCATAGACCCAGAAGAAATATTTATTTGAAGTCTATTTTTCCTCCCAAAGAGGCACACTGGGTTATAGCTGAAAATTTGCTCCCCAACTGAGAGCTACCCAATCCCTCTGCATACACTTCCACTCTTAAGAAAGCAAGTCCTATCCTTTCAGTAATCTCTCGTTCCTTAGAACAGTCCTCTGATGCTCAGTATTGATGGTGCTAAATTGCCAGCGGGGGAGAAACTGGTATATGGTGCTGCAGTAGCTGCAACATAGTTAAAGCTTTCATTACAAGCTTGATTTTCTTCCCAAGCTACCTCTAAAAGGCCTATTAAAAGTTGTTTCAGCTTCAAATTTGGCATGTGTGGTCTCTGACTAGCAGGATAGAAGTATGGGTGATTGAATAACTAGGTGTCAATCAGCCTGGTAGTACTTACCGCCACAATTTCACTGCCAAACAAGTGTATTATAGAAATCCTAAGTGATATTTATTAGAAAGTGCTTGGTGAGACATTCACTGAAGTAAAGTTGAGCTGTTGGAAGGCAAATTTTTTAAATTAGCATGTCAGATGAAAGCCTGCTGGTGAAGGAATAAGTTTTAAAATTTCTGATATTGGCAATTCTTACAAGTTTTTTCCCATCTTGCCATGAGTTTCAGGATCTGCCTGTGATTCACACAGCTAGAGTAGCAGGCACGGCAGAGAGTAGCTTTGATATGCTGGTTCTATTTCTAAACTTCTTAAAAGAGACTTTGTATATCCCCAAAGCGTTCTGCAGTGCTGGGCTATCAAGGTGTGTGGATCCCTTGCAAGAAACACTTTTTTTCAGAAAGAACAAAATCTTTCCTTGGACTTCCTGCTCCGGAATTTCCTATTGGGACGGTGTGCTGGGAAGCATCAGTGTGCTGAGTCTGAGACATGCGTCAAAATTTTGGGCTTAAGGAGATCAAGATTAGCAGGAAAGTAGTGTGAACCTGCAGTGCTAGCCCCCATTTTCCTCATGCTAGTGAGTGGTACTTCTGAACCTCTTGGCTCTTTCCAGCTGCCTCTTTTGTCTCTGTGTACACGTTCCCCACCTCACAACGGGAAGCAGGGAAAACAGGAGGGGAAAAAAAGCCAATAAAGTGATTGCCTCTTCAGAGCTGCAAGATTTTTGCTTTGAGGGAGCTTCACAAAAAGGCAGTGCTTCCTTGAAGAGATTTCCAGACCAGACATAAAGAGAGGAGCAAGAAGTTATGGACTTGTCCTTGCAAATGAATGATGATTTTCATTCATATGTCTGATATGTTTAAAGACATATGTTTAAAGTCTATTAACATCCTTGACAAATTTGTTTAAACCAATATGATTTGTATTTGGTATTTCAACATTTAATTTCAGAACTGTATGCAGATGAGAAGTCTTCTAGTGGATCAGTCTGACGAATAAGGTCTGAGTTAGCACATGCGAGTTTGTCCTTTCTTTTGTCTATTACATTTTCAAACAGCCCAGGGATCTGCTGTCTGACCTTCCATTTGTAATTATGAGCTTAATTAGCAGTGACTTAACTTCCATCTTCATTTCTTGTTAACAAGCAGGCTACACGCAGTTCAGTAGCTACCTAGATACTCTGAAACTCGAGGTTAGGGGAGCTTGTCTGATAAGAAGAATTGTGCAGGAAAAAAAAAAGACATTAGAAAAGTAGGCTATTGGCAAATTGAAGTGAGTTTGAATTTTAGTTTTTATCAAATTTTTAATTTTTTGCAATTGCTATGGATGTTTAAAAGCATCTGTATACATGTACTTGGTGAACACATCTGTACACATAGCTTGCATAGGAAAGTAGTTATATATGTAATCATCTCATGTTTTGTGATCTGAGAGTTCTTTATCTGCATTTTAATTCCTAAATTTTCAGCGTTTTTGGTGACAGTTGAATGTTTACTGCAGCTTAGTCAGGGTGGCAGTCTGGCACTTGGAAGACTTGGGTCCAGGTTCTCTTTCTATCACAGGGCTTATTTGATCTTTGCAAGCTTAGCCTCCTATCTGTATCTGTTCCCTTTTTGTGTAACAGAGTAACATGTTTTCATTGCTTATATGGCATGTTGTCAGTTCAGCTGCTTTAAAGATGATGCCCAGAAACCAATATATTACAATAGCTCTGCAGGTATCAAAAAAGATGGATTTTATGGGTTGCATACAAAATAGAATTAAGCTCAAAATATTTTAAAAGAAAATGTGGAAAGTATTTTGAAGATGTCAACTAGGGGGAGATGAACGAAGGTTTCATCTGCTGTAGTTAAATGGATTTGATAAGATTTGGTAGCAAGAAGTGCACTGTAATTTCTCTGAATTTGCAGTGATTTTGCCTTGGAATTCCTTGTGCTTGAAAGCAGCCTTCCTGTTGTTAATATCACATACAACTTTCTGAATATTTCACCAGATTTTTTTTTTATTCTGTTTAACTTGCACAGTGTTCTGTAGTCTTTGTGCAGCACCTCAGGCACATTGGCAGGAGGCATGTATGAATGAGCATGATAAAAAATAATTATCATTATTATTTAGGGCCTATGAGCAGAAGTTTCAATCATTAAGTAACTAAATTAAGTACACCCATAAAAATGAAGCATAAAAAAGAGCAGAAGATGGAAGTGAGCGAGCAGGAGCGAAAACAGTGAAGTTTTTCTTTTTACAGAATATCTCCTTTTGAAAGCACGGAGAAGAAATGATGAGGTAAATGCTCTGCAGGCTGTGCAGCAGGGCACTAGCCGTTTTGCCTTCACACACTGTTCAGGAGAAGACACTGCAATCTGGTCAGCACTAGATCTCCCATTCGAAACCTTTTCAGGTCATTGTCTTTGGTACTGTGACCCACTGGGTGCTCTGGGAAACCCAGACCTTTGCAAAGTCTGCAATTTTTTAGAAAGCTCTCTGAAAAGCTGGCGTGTGTCGTTCAACTGTAGCTTAGAACTAATTACTCCTGTAATTGAGCAAGCAGCAACCATATAAGTGCAAATATTTCCCAAGGCTATTTTTCTGAAGGAAAATGAGAAATCATATCTGAAAATTAAGATTGTATTACACCGCTCCTGTTGGTATTGTAAAAATGTGACATGTATTGAAGATAGATGGAAATGCAGTCCGTATTCAACTCTACTTTTGCAATGCCTATAGTAGGGCATATCTTCATTTGTTTTTTATTGTTGGGAAGTTCTGTGAATGAAGTGGGTTAAGACATCAACATTCAGATGCACATACAGTTTAGAGAAGTAAATGATATGGATATGACGTTAGCAAAACCTACCATCTGTGCAGGTAATAACACGATTTTCTTGCTGCTCTTGCTAGATTTTCACCCTCCCAAAGCAACTCTTAGGACAGCTCATCAACATTTACATGGATTTATTCAAATCTGAAAACCTGATACCCAGTCTCCTCTCTTCTCATCTAGGTTGAGTCACCATAAAAGTCATATTTTCCCGTGTTAATATGGTATTCACTGGCTATCCATAGAGTAGCTGTATGCATTCTGCATACATTAAATCTCCTTAGCCCCTGATTTCAACCTTATTTGTTAAAATGTGTTATTTCTTTACATTACAAGTGTGATATCTGTGGCTTATTTTGGTTTTCCTGTCTGTCTCAAGGGATAAACAATGCAAATGAGAATAGCAGAATGTTTTTGCTTAATAGGATATTTGTATTTGTTTTGTTTTGCTCTAAAGATACTGATATATGTCTTTCATTAACTGATAATAAAATCTAATATAACAGGATATTAAAAAGTCAAAATACTGATTACTACAACAAATCAGAGAGAGATGTTCTTAGAGCTTCAAACCTCTCCTAACTGTAAAGATGAGCAGAATCCATCATTTTTAAGGGCAAAACCAGGAGTAAGAATAGAAAATTTTGTGGTGAATTCTGTTTCGGAAGTGCATTCTAGGTGAGGAATGACCATTAAAGTAGGCTGGCCACTGGCATTGAGTGCTAGTGTTTCACTGCTGCAGGAGTGCTGAATTTTTTTTCCACTGTGGAAAATAACAGGTAGATATTTATTTGACTTCCACTGCAAAATTATCTAATGCTTTTAAAATGTTAATATACAATTCTGTGTGTTTGCCTTTTGGCTGTGTGTTCTTTTCTTTGAGAGAGGCAGATCTTTTGCATGACTCTACTGCATATATATGTAACTTCGTCAGAAGATATGTAAGCAAAGACCCTCAGAGTGAGGAGTCTGAGAGAACTTAGAAAAAATATCAAGGTTTTCATGTCATATACTAGTGAAACAACTGCCCATTAAAAAAAAAAAAAAAGAGGACAATTACTGTCAAGTAATTTGTATTTTTTTATCATTTGTATTTGATGTTCACAGTCATTGTAACAGCAAGCTCTAAGAGTCTTCTCTGCTCTTCTGATTTGGGGTAGTGCAGCACACGTTTTTGCATGGATTTCTGAATCGTTCAGAGTAGAAAGGTTTCTCCGAGAGTGTCCCCAGCCACAATAGGCAAGTGAGATGGATTTGCAGAAGTACCAAAAATTAATAAGTATTTTATCATAGCAAGTTATCTCCTGTTTCCTACAACATCATGACATAAAATTAAACTAGGTGCAACTACTAAAAGAAGGCAGTGCTTTATCTGTGGGTTTTTTTTGTTTTTTTTTTTTTAAACTTGCTGTCAACTCAGAACATAATGAGCTTCATACTCTGATAATCTGTTACGTATTTTGGAAAACACTTCACTTGTTCTTGCCTAAAAATAATTTCACATCTTGCACGAGTCTTCACGGACATCTCCATGTGAGCAGTGGTTCCCTCAGTGTCAGGCTACAATCTTTCAGCACCAGAATTTTGCACTCATCTAACAGGAGAAGTATTTCTATCACCTTTTCTTTGTTACTGTGTTTTCAGCAGCAGTAAGACTGACTGTGAGCATAAGAACTTGCACTGAATTATTTTTCTTTAGGTTATTTTGAAGTGATGGAGGAAAAGGGAAAGAAGGGAAAGGGAAAGAATGTAGGTGGGCTCAGTGCAATGTCATGTATTTCATGTTCTACTGATGTAATCAGCCATAAATCAGGAAATCAGACTTTGCATGGAAATGGCTGGGGTATAGGCATGAGTCTTCTTGCTAACTCTGTGATAGAAACATGAACTTCAGTCAATAGGTGAAGCAAACATCTTTGTGCTGTAACATATTAAATCGTAAGTGCTAGATTCATTACTGTTGTGCTGTTTCTGATTTTTCTGCCTTGAGTTTATGCTACTCTGTGAAATGATGAAGTGGTTGTATTGTTCCTTTATAGAAATACTTAAAAAAAACCAACAACAACAACAAAAATACTGTTACTCTTTCAGGTTTCCAGGCTCTGAAAGAGCTCTTGCTGACATTATAACAGTCTCTTAGCATTTCTTCTTATATTTCCTTCACATTAAGGTAGCTTGCATCTTTGTCTTTGATATGGTCTCTTTCAGGAATCACTGACTCTCCTATAGTCTTTTATCCTTCAAATCATTTTCCCAAGAGACCTTATCCTCTGGTTCCCTAAGTCTGTTGAAGTTTGCTCTTCTGAAATTCATTATTCTGTTACTCTGGCTCTTGCTTTTCATCAGGATGGAGAGCTCCATCATCTTGCAAACAATTTTTAATCTGATTACTTCCCTCTAACATTTTAATTCACATGTAAAAAAGCCATGCTCCTTATAAAAGTCTATAGAAGACTGTTTTTTCTGACACTAATTAACCCTTATCACCTTAAATGATATATAGGATAGGCATTTCAAGTGAAACTTGTTCTGATACTTTCTGAAATGTTTATGGACTGGCCTGCCATGATTATCTTTCCTCTTTAAAGAAGGATGCTTTAAAAATTGAATCTCCTTTTAAGCACTCCTAGAAGCCGTAGCTGAAGATATATATACAGAGAGAGAGAGAGAGAGAGAGAGAGAGAGAGAGAGAGAGAGAGAGAGAGATGGGGGTTATGGATGTTTTGGGGAAAAACGAGTTGGGGGCATTTAATTTCACTGGAAACTAAGATGCTACCATTTATCACCATGAGTGCTTTCCTATTAGTTGCTGTGTTACAAAAGACTTTCTAGAAGGAAAAAAAAAACTTTTCTGGAAAGAGTTGTATGTTACCAGTGGAAAAATTACATATATTCTTTCCACTTCCTAGGATTGCCCGCCTTACTGAGCAATGTTCTCTTTTGCTGCATTCATTCCCCTATATAATATAATACAGAAACAGTCCCAGGCTTATCTGAAGATGAGGGAGAGAATTGTGTTGCCTTAGAAAAACTATTTTTATACAGCTGCCAAAGTTGCATTAAAAGAAATGTAATCACATAACGTTATTTGCCTTCTAAAACATTAAAATCAACCTTGGAAAATAAGACCCTGATTTTACTCAGTTTTTATGATTAGTTCTATCTGTCTAAATAAGAATGGACAACCAGTCCAAATAGCATGGATTTTAACTATTATTTTTCTTCTTTATGGCGATGATGAAGTTTGCAAGCTAATATTTCAAGGTGTGCAATTAGGCTACCCAACAAATCAATTAATCTCAACATAAGGAACATATTATTGGTTTTGCTGTAGTGCTGTGTTTCTAATATGAGATTCAATATGCAGGTAAGACTCATGTTCAGGGTGAGGAGGGAGAGGCAGAACTGTAAACTCTGTTTCGTGTTGCCTTCTGTTGCCTTGTCCATGAGGTAGGGTGGGAAGTACCCCACAATACCCAGCGCTTGCCACGTGGGTCCTCAGAGAAACAGCCAAGTGGCCTCCAGTCCTTGAAAGACGCACATGTGTTGTGTGCACTTTAGACATCAGTAGCTATATGTGCTTTCAGTACGGATGAAGAGCCCTATGTTTTGATTTCCCAAGAGTACCTAGCACATGTTCTAGAAATTATGATGTGTCTTTAGTGCCCTTCTATTTTCTTCCCTTCTTTCTGTCAACACTGTTGGCTCCTGCTGTATTCCCTCTAGGAAGAAGGGGTGTGAAACTGTTTTCCAGCATTGCTTTCTACCTCTCACAAATCTGAGCAGTGTCAATCCATCCAGGCCGTCCATCCTGGCAATGAGATGGCTGTCATTGACACAGGCACCGCTCTCGAGTTTCACCTTTCCTTTCAGCAAGCATCTTCTGCAACTTGTGGCAATTCCTGATAAATCAAAAATTAACGAGGAGTTGCACAGGACCTTTCTTTGCGCTGGGATTTCATGGACTTTAATGGAACTACTCACAGTATAATGATATCCTGACAGTTTTGCTATAAAGTATCACTTGCCATGCGTAAGAGCTTTATAATCCAGCACCAAGATGCCAAGCTTACCCATTCTCCACTCTATTTAATTAAAAAGCTACTCTGTCATCTGAGTGCAAAACAAAATGGCAGCAGCATTAGTACTTATAATACTAGTTGAGAAGGAAGAAAGCAATTTCTTCCCTCTTGATCTTAATCATTAATCTTCATTAGGATTTTTAGCTTCCGAATATGAGTGGTAGAAGACATCAGTGTAGCAAACAATTTGAAGTGCATCTGCATAAATAATAGAGGTAGTTTGTTATTTTCATTGTAGGTAAAAGCATGTGTCAGTCGCCAGATGTGCTTGATTCAGACAATATGATTTTCATGCCAACTTTATGATATGTTTGATTTAGGTGAAGTGACTTAAACCTGCTGTTGGGACTGAGTTGTTGAACACCAGCTGCGGTTTTTATTTTAATTAATATTGTAAGGAACAGAATACCTTAGTTCAATTAACATGTTAACCCTTTTGGGTATTCAAAGAAAGGTTACAATGGTGTAGTGATTTAAAAATAAATCAGAAAAATATTCTAAGATAGCCAAAGAAATGCATTTCTTCCCTGAAATACACTACATGCTGTACAGATGTTCTCGCTTCTTTTTTCTTGCTGTGTTATTTGCATTTCAAGTTGCTACTTGCTGTCAAGCAGAGTATGTAGTGTGAGTAAAAGACCTAGGCTAACCAAGAATTTTTGGTTGGACCAGGTCTTCTAGGTTTGCAGGGTGAGCAGCAGCTATTCATAACTGCACTGAATCCAATTTCAGACTTTGAAATTCAGACTTCGAAGTGAATCTGTGAATATCTTACAAGTGTTCTGCTTTAAGAAAACTTTCCTTAATTAATTTTGAAAATCTGCCTGATGAATTAGGACTTTAAATGTAGATTTGGGTGTACAAACTGAAGCTCTGGCTTTTGAAAACTTGAGCTTGCATCCTCAATTATTCTGGCTATTTGTCTGTTTCTTTGTGCTGATAATTTGCAAACACAGTGGCCACGCTTGGATGGATAATATCTTAAGGGTAATGGAAAGAATGATATCTTAATTAGAACCAAAATGAAGAAATAGGATGGTGAAGAGAGGTTTTGTAAATGCCCACTGTAAATATAAAAGAAAGACTGTTCTCTGCGTTCACTTCATCAGTTGGAGAGCAGATAATCTCGTATGGGGTCATACATACCCAGCCATGAGAGTAACTTCAGTCAGAGATCACAGACTATGAGACGGCCGTGAATCCAGCTTTGAGGTGCAAAGTCTCAGACTTTCGTGGGTATCCCTGCTCATGGAGCTATTTGTCATGCTATGGTTTGATTATTTGGGGGGGGGGGGGTGGGGGGGGGGTTTCTATTTTTTAAAAAAGTTTTCAGTGAAAATAGTTATAACTTCTACTGTATGGAATATCATACCTTGTTTCCCACAGAATAACTAGGAAGCTATAAAATCCAGAAATAAGAGATTCATAGCAACCAACAATAAAAAAGTGAATTGAACAATCAGCAATCTAAGTGACTTAGAAATCTTTTGGTTTTGTTGCCTGGAAGACCTTTGGGTAAGATTAGATTTGGAAAAATACTTTAAAACACTGGTCTGGCAATCAGGGGATGTTTAGCTTATTGCTAGCAATGTGGCAGGTTTTTCTGTTCACTGTGCTGGAGCAGAGCCAGAGTCCCAGCTCTGAGCAAAACTAAGGGCTAAGATCCAGTGGCAAGTCAAGTTCTGCTCCTGCAGATGGTTACAGATGACCGTGCTTGCTGACGTGTTCCCGAGGGCATCTCTTGGAAAAAGCAATGGATAGGAATAACCAGGCGCGTAATTTTGTTTACAGAAAAACCTGTTTTACTGATGACGAGGAGAATCCACTTGGATTTTATAATCCAAGGTTGAATCTTAGCTGGAGAAATTATAAAACCTTCTTTTGAAAATGAGCATATTTCCTAAATAAAACTTGCAGGCTCTCTTTTGGTCCTAAAACTCTTTGGAACATGGGGCAGCCTAACGGCAGGTGCCATTACAGTAGGATGCTGTTAAGTAATACTGTAATGAGGCCTGTCCATAGCGCTGGGTGTTTCGGGGGAGAGCGGGGGTCTAGGTGAGCTCATGGTTCTTACTTGCTGGTTGTTCCTAGCCAGCCCTATTTACATGATGTCTTAATTTTAGGAAACAACAGTCCATCCCCAGACTTAACACTCTTTCTCTAAAATGACATGTACTGAAGTGCTTCATGGTCATTCTTGCTTTCAGAGTACTGGAAGCAAGCTTAGCCTCCAGCAGAAAAGCTGCTGCTTCTGACACAAAAAGGAGATTTTTTTGTTCGTCAGCTTCTACAGAAATGCTGCAGACTGCACTGAGATTTGCGAAGCAAAAGTGAGATTTCATATGATGATGCAGAGCAGATTTCTGCTTCATCTCAGGCTCTCAGAAAGTATGCAAAGCCTGCAAATGTTTTGCTGATAGTAGCTACACATGCAAGTAATTAACTACTAGTAAAACCATAAATAAGAGTGTGCCATTTATTAATTGTTTGACTGTAGTTTGTTCTTCAGTGGCTCGACATTCTGTTTGTTGTTCTGTTCTTTTAGGACTTAATTCTGCAGTTGCTCTGCAGGAATAAAGTCCCAGTGAAATCACTCAGCCTACATCGAATTTGTTGCTGCATTGAGAACTTAGTAGGCGGCTTAGTTTCATTTCTTTTTTTGTTTTTCTTTCCGTTGTTGTACAATTGTGGCGGCAATTGAGGAGCAAGGGCTTGTGAGCTTACTCTTCATCGGCTCCTGTTTCTTCTAATTCCGGCCAGTGCATATTTGCACGCTTCACCGGTCTGCTTGCATTTATGGGATGTTCCATGGCTCCTTCTGGGTCTGGGGCTGAGTTGCTAGTCTGTGTATCTGCTCCTTCAGCTCAGCCTTCAATCTGCTTGCTCAGGAGTCCTTCCACTTGGTTATATTCCCTTCAGGGTTGTACCAGCTGCAGCTGTGGGCTCATTTTCCACATGGCCTTCACCTGCTACAGCTACCTTTTTTTTTTCTTTTTTTTTTTCTCTCCCCTGTTGCTTGTTGAATGTGGGAGCTGAGGTTGGTAGAGATTGTTTCAAAGGAATTTAGTAATTATAGAGGCTGCACAATTTCTGTGCTTTTGGTATATTGTGTAAATATTATATTGGATGTTTTGTTTTATCTTCCCCTGTCTTATTCTTTTGTCTATGATCCTGCCTGTCTGTGATCTTGAGCGTCTCTCTTGATGAGTGGGATTGGTCTTCCTGACAGGTACAAGCCCCTCTGGGGCTGCAGGGGGGAGACAGTCCCAATGCCATGGCAGAAGGGCAGCAAGCCTGCCGCCATCCCGTGTGGCACGGGGCATGCAGCAATGCCCCTTCTCTGGCGGGAATATGCTTTCTTTCCCTCTGCAAAGACACAGCTGATCATTATATTTTGGGTTTTTTTGTACCTGAAATAGGGCAGCCAGTCCCAGGCTGGACTGGGACTCAAGAAGCTGGCAGCAGGAACCATTATCACCCCAGAAACAGTTCCTGTGATAAGCAGCTGCTGCAGCTCCCCTGGCCTGCTGGGGGGCTCACTCAAGTATTTGCTTTTGCTGTACTGCAAGCATGCGGTTGGCATGGCAGTGTGTTTTATGACACATGCCGGTCACATTTTTTTATTTCACTGGAGCAAGGTCCCTGCTTCTCTCAAGTCATACGTAGTGGCTGTTGCTCTCTGTGGCCAAGGACTAGCATGTGCTCAGCCACAGCTGCCTGCCTGGCTCCTTTTCCGCGACCATCAGGAACTGTTCGGTCCTGGCATGAAGGGCTGCGGAGCCGCTCGCTCACTATGGCTTAATCTGCCAGTGCTTACAGCTGCCCTTCTAGGAGCTCCCGTGGGGCCTCTCATCTGTTCTTTTGATTACTGTTTAGAGTAAGGTGGATAGTATTTTCAGGTGGGCAGCTGATGAAATGAGTTTTATGTGAAATATAGAATGATGTAGTTACTGGCAAATGATGTGATCTTGCAAAGTATATACTAACCATTCAAATGCAGATTTCTACCTCTGCATCAGTAAAGTTAAAATTCTGCTTAATGTGTTTGCTGGAGAAACCCATTGCTCTGCACATTACAGGACTAAGGCAGAATTAAGAGCAGGTAAAAGTGACTTTTATTTGCAGTGAAGTGGAACAATGCAGGATTTGATCATGTCACTATAGAGAATTCAGCAATCTAATGACTGATTTAAGAGCTCAGCTTGGTTAATCATAATTGCAAATAAAGTCAAAGCAATGCACAAATTAAAACCATGGGCCTAATTCTTGTGAAGTCTAAGGTTGTTCAATGTGGAGTTAAACCTGCTTTTATTTAAATACTCACTCTACTAAAGCCACTACCATTATATCAAAACTTTGAAAGCTTTTACTGTTCTTCCTTAGAAATAGTATTTAAAATTGCTTGCCCTAAAGTTTATGTATCATTTACCTAGTTCCACAGTTGCTAATAACTTTCTTATATGTATATGGAACACATGGCAAGTTCACAGAAATTTGTCATACTACATTTTTATTTAATAGGTATTTTGTTTTAAAGCTCACGAGTACTAGAGATATGTCAATTCTAATGTTATCTCGTTACTCAGCTAATATGTGTCTCTGTTCAGAATATTTGAGTGCTTATTAAGTGTTGATGGCTTTAATGTTTAGAGGACTGTTATTCTTTCATTCATTTATAAGTGGGCTTGTGCTTTTACAACTCAGATTTAGTAGTGCAGTGAAAGCTTGCACCTATGTGTTGGAGTCGATGGGACTATCTTCACCTAGTGGCAGTTTATATCCATAACATTTTTTTTTCCCAGTTTTCACCCAGCTAAACTATTCGACTCGCTGTAGACAAGTTATCAGTGCTGCACACAGCACTGCGTTGATTTAACTTCACTTTCAAAGATGTTGCAGCATTTTGCGGATTCCTCTATTCTGCCTGTTGCCTCACCTCAGGTGACAGCTCTTTAATCAGCTCCGTGTACAGCTGGGAAGCTGATCCTGCATCACCTGCCCACTTCCAGGGCTGTCTTGCGGTGGCTGGACTGGTGTGGTCACCAACAGCAAACACCAGATTTTCCTTTGTTCACCTTGAATTAGCAAATAAATCCTTTGAGGATGTAGTTCTGAGTAATTTTATGTCTCAAAGTGTGAAGCTTTCTGCAGTTCATGGTGGGCAGAAATCTGTTTCAATCCTTGGTTTTCTGCTGGTGATAACTTTTATCAAGTAAATATATTTTCAGATAGGATTTTATATGCTGGGTTTCAGCTTAACAGGTATTTCTTCAGCTTTTATTGTTGGCATAAGGATGCCAAATCAGTTCAGCTACTTTTATTTTTATTTACAAGTTTGGCAGGTTTACTTTTTTCCCCTTCCATAAATGCTGTTAGGAGAACAGTTGTAGCTAGGAACTGCAATTATATTTGATTCTATAGATGTTATAAATACCTAGCTTCTTTGGAGAAAAGTTTGAAATAAAATTTAGTAATTTCAAGGTATTTGGCATCAGAAATGTAGAGCTCATGGTATACATTTTCTAAGGCTTCGTTTAGGTAGAGCGGCATAAAACTCATCCTCCTGGTGCTGCTTCATCTCAATGGCACCTGTCACCTGCAATTCTAGTGCGCTGCTCTGAGCAAAAATCTCAGGATACTGGCTTCTTTAAATGAAAGAGGAGTTTAGTGCTTTCCCTGCCCAATATACAAAAGCAGTAAATGTATTTTACCTTCTCTAGAGGACTGAGGGATTAGTATTTAATTAAGGAGCTAGTTTTATTTGATAGAAATTATTTGTACTATTTTGTTTGACAAAGCACAGTTATGGATATGAAGGGAGATGTTATTCTGAAGCGGACTAACAGCATGGGAGAATGAGTAGAGTGCTGACTGCCACTTGTATGGCTACCCTCAAGCTTCATTATTCCTTATGGTGTCTGTGCTGATAAGCAAACAGGGATCACAGTATTGCATCGTTTTAGATGATACCGTGCATTCACCAACTGCTGAAATACTAATTTTACGTAAGTAATAGCAAAGGGAAAACTCCCCAGTGCTACTGCGTCAGAGCAGTGGCAGTTGTGAATGATAATGATAATTCATTATTAAGGGGCTGTCAGTATTCCTATTACAATTTCTCTAAGGCTGAAGTCAAGAAAAAATGGTACGTTTATTACTGTGGTATGAAATCCTATTACTTTGTGACATCATGCTGCTAGCTGATTGACTTGTTTACAGTAGTGGAATTTAAACACAAGAATCCAGATGTGCAGTTTTCTACAAAGTTCTAAAAAAATGAGCAGGAAGGAAGGGGAAAAAAAACAAGAAAATTTTTTTTCATCTTTTGGGACTCTGTTACTATGTTACTATGGATAAAAAAGAAGAATATTCAAATAATTTGTTTTTTTATAGGAATACTGGGAGCCTGTTTCCCTGTTGTTGTTTTTTAATACTTTGATCACATCTGATGGATCCTGAGTAGCCCTTTCACATGAAACACACTGTAGCCTGCAAGTGAGACTGCTGTTTTTTGAGGTTGGCTTTATTGATCAGCAGGTGCTTCAAAGCACCTACTGACAGTTTTAGTTGGGTTTGTTGATATAGTTCAAGCAGAAAGTTTTTGCTTATAGCAGTTCCAAAGTAAAAATAAACCTATACTGGAAGAACGTTTTTAGCCTATATAGTACTAGCAAAACAGTCTCTCACTAGTAAGAAAGCATCTCCAAAAAGTGTAACTTAACTCATATTGTTGATTTGGCAAATATTTCTCGTGGTTTAATTAGAAATGCTAGTATAGATATTGCCTGAATGTTTATTCTCCGGCTTATGGTTCACATCAGTATGTTTCTCAAAAAATAAGCATTGAATCTGTTTTTTAGTTAACTCCACATAAGTAGCTGCAGCTCTATTGCAAATTAGGCATCAATTATTGCATTTATCTAAAAGGTATAACTACAAGGGTTAAATATTTTGGCTGGTAGTACAGTTATAAATGACTCCATTTTTGTTGTGATCATCCACAGATACATTCACTTAAATCAATTGGCTTACATGTACTTGCCTATTGCAACAATCACACAGTGGATTTATCTATCTACAAATTGAAGTTCAGCTCCTATAACTGTAAATGAGGAACATTGGCTTTTTCTGCTTTACTAGTTTTACCTTTAATCACGCTTGCAGAGTGTCCTTAATGGGCTGTGAGATCCAATAACTGAGGTGGTAAGGTTAATGGGGCATCCTGTTATGCTACAGATTTTTGTTGCAAATAATTTTAGATATTAAATGCATGCAACCTTTGCCATAAGAAAGTGAGATAAGAGTTTGAGTCGCTAGAGAAGGTGGGTTCACTTAGCGGTTGTTTGTGAAATTAAATGAAGTCTGAGAAGATTATAGCAGCTGATTTCAGAGAATCTTAAGATATTGCCAGTAACTGAAGTTCAGAAGCGAATCTTTTTCTCTAATTATGGAAGGTCTGAGATAAATTGAGGTAATAACAGGGTTTGAAAACTGCATTCATGATGATGTTGTTTCACCCTGTAAAAGAAGGGATGCAGTGCACAGATCTTCTGGTCACTTCTCCAGCCAAGGAGCTGCAGGTTATCACTCCAGTTTGACTGAAAAAATGTTGCATAGATAAATCTTTTATACAGCAGCTACAGTATCGTGGACAATAACTCTTCTCTAGACCATTCCCTGTTATGACAACTTTTGGAAAAGTTTTTGCTAGTGGCCCACTTGGTTTATAGCATAAGGTTATTTCTAACCTTTTTTGTCTTTTTCCTGAATTTGCACTACAGGAATCGCTTGTGGGCCTGATTACTTGCTAATGCACTGGCTGTGTCCTTTTGTGATCATCTGGCATTCTCCTGGGAAACTTCCAGTCGGGGGGAAGTACAGAGAATTTCCCTTATCAGTGGCCATTCTTGCAGTACATCAAATGGGGCATTGCAAGAATGATACATGTAATCCTGGGATGCACAGCATCCTACACTGTCCCTCCCAGGAACATTCTGCAAGCTAAAAATGCGACTGAAGTGTGAACCTATCTCAAATTAAAGTATGGGAGTTTAAGTGGAAAATGGAAAAAAAAAAAAAAAAAAAAAAAAAAAAAA
>VZSV01000036.1:871495-890713 GCA_013398735.1 Nothocercus julius
CCTATCATTTTTTGAGATCTAGACAAATATCACAGGCTTACCATTGAATTCAGCTGAGAGTTACAGTTTGATACTAGCTCTCTAGAGAGTTGGGAGAGTTTGAGGAGGACTTCTTGACAGCTCATGTAATCTCAAGGTAACTATGATTTACATTTAATGACTCTGTTTTAGAGCAATATTCAGCTCCTGTGTACGAACCAGACTAATAACTATACAGACTGTAGTATTGTTCTTTGTGAAGGAAAACAATAGCTAAGAGGTTCTATGCCAAGCAAGGAGATGACAGTGTTGGGAGATGGCATTAGGGAGAACTCAGGCATCTCCAAAACGCAACTAAGAGGTGAGAAAGAGAGTGAATCTGTCTTCAAACTCCAGTTTCACCCGAGTGTAGTTCATAATCTACATCCCAGGCTGTCACTTTGTCTGGTATTTAGAACAAAAGATGCTGCTATTTTTAACTAGAAAAAGCAAGAACAGTGCCAAGGATGGTAGTTAGCTTGTTTGCAACACCCAGGCAAAGACTGTACTTAAATATAAGAAGGAATTCCCTCACAGCCACCAGTACAGATTATTCATTCAAGCTGTGGTCCAGCAAAGTGCTTAATTTAAGCCCAGAGTTTGCTCACTGTGCACTGAAATGTTTAAAGTATTGAAGAGCACGTGCTTTCCAAAATATAAGATGTGCTATGCTTTTGTAGAGTACTGATTGTTGATAAAATATAATTTAAATAAATAAGAAATATTGCTTGTCAACAAAATATAATTCAGCTGAAACAAAAGGCTTATTTCAGTCAAAAAAAAAAGCCAAATTTTAAGATTCTTCTGCAGTCATAAAACCAGTAAAAGTGATCCAGAAAATAGCAACATTATTAAAGCAACAGGTTTTTATTTCTTTTAATGTCTGAACTCTCATTCTCAAATTTTCAAGTGGATAGAATGTCTTTATAAACAATAGACATTTGTAAAGTTATGACCAGCTCCACGTGGTGCTTCAGAGCATTAGCTAAACATGTTTCTCCTGGAATGCTTCTAATGCACGTGCACTCATATATGCGCTGAAATTGCTGCACCTAACTTTGTGTGACAAGGTTGCTACAGAAATCCTCTGTGCAAATTCAGTTCTTTTCTTAGATGTTTATACATATAACTGAAAAAAATATGTCTGTTGAAAGTCAGGTCATCCATCCCCAGCATATAAATAATTTCATGTGATACCATAAGAAATGGTTTTTTGTGGTTGTGTGTGTTTGTTAAGGAACTGATTGTGGCATGTAAACTTTCAGGTTGAGATTGAAGGAAAAATGGTGCAATGTAATGTGTAGAAAACATTTAGGAGAACAATATAAACCCTTCAGGATTTTTAAGCAAAGAGAGAAGAAGAAGAAAATTCTCCTATATTTAATGAGATTTTTTTTTATGTCCAGCAACCTCCAGGGTTCTCATTTTGTGTTTTATCGAAGTGTCATATACAGAGCCACATAAATAAGAGGAGGTTTGGGTTTTGATGCAACTCCCAGAGCTAGCCCAAATCCACATGTGTGCAATGAATATAGAGGAAAACTGTTCATACAGTCTTGCTTAAAGCTACTTAACAGCTTAAAATGATAAAAAGTTCTTAACACGGTTTAAGAACTTAAACCACTTAAAATGTTAGAAGCAGCCTTAGATCATGAAGACTTTTAGTGGAGTAAAAGGGAGGGGTAGTCCCTGTTGAGCTGCAGCTCTGGTGTCAGAGCTGGTGGACTCGCGTGCTGCATCCGGGTGAAAGGGGGCACTGGGAGATGACTCCAGGGCCTGGAGGTGACATGATGGAGAAAATGCAAGACTCTTGTAGTATGTTATGTAGCCTTGTGTATGTGTTCGTAATTGCGTTGCTACCAGTGATGGTGCATGGGACCTTGCAGTGAAGCACGTACAGTACATCAGAGGGAGCCCCGCAGTGCAACAGAGAAGAGAGAGGCACAGAAGTGTTTACTGTTATAAATCTCGGGCTGTGGAAGACAGCTTCAGATCATGGGCCAAAGGAAGGCTTCTTAGGAGGACTTTGAGGAAGTTGTTCGTCTTCTGGGAGAGCTTGAAAGATGAAATATTCTGCTTGTGTGATTTGAAGGAGTTGGAGACTGTTAGGAGGTGGCATGAGCAAACTTGAAAAGCATAAGCTTTTCAAATGTTTTGAGGAAGCTTCTTTTTCTGAAAAGTTGTTTTGGGAAAAAGAAGTCTTTCATGGAGGGGAGAGGATTACTTTAGTCTGACTGGCCTCAACCAGCCTTAGTTGGCTAGTCGGAAGCGTCCATAGAGGACATTGTTATACTGTGTAAGGTTATACATTTTCAAAGCATGAAGTAACTCATTTTTTGTTTATGAGGTACAACTTAGTTCCTGCTATAGCACATGGTGTTATAAACTGTACGTGTGTTTGTGTACATATATACATAGACAAGAACTGCAGCTACACAAAATTAATTCTGCAGGCCAAAGGAAGGGGACTCAAGATTGGAAATGAATGACTGAAGGTGGAAAATGGATAGGATGCTTCTTTTGATGGCAGTGATACCACCTTAAATGTTTTGAAACTTGGCCTAGTTTTCAGTGACACAAGCAGTGATTTACACCTTTCTGTGCAGAAAAGTCTGTAAAACAGGAGTGAATTACATTCTGTACAATTCGAAAGTAAATGGCGCATTCACAGGCACTCATGTTGAGGCCCATTTACACTTCTGGAGCGGTATGATGAGTGAATGAAAGTTATGTCTCTGTGTGAATGAAAAATGTCTGTTTTACCAGAGGCTGTGAAGAGAGAGAGAGGCAGAAGGGAGCATAGTGGAAATTGGAACTACAGCATTTATTTATTTAAAACATTCATATTGATTTGGAGTCAAATGGAGTATTGCTGTAACTGCAAACTAGTTCCACTGAATTCTGCAAGGTATTTTTGGTGATTCTGATGTGACTAGGAGTTTACACTTGTAATCTTAGTTTTAATTCCTTAGTGCAACTTAGTTCCTGTCCAAATCTGGCATTATGCTGTTTAGGATGTGTGATATCTATTCAAAAAAAAAAAAAAATTCACTAAGTAAAAATGATCTCAGATATAATTAAATTCACATGATTTCAATGCAGTTAAATTATTCTCTGGGTTTCTTTTATGGTAAATGAAAGAGATATGTAAATATGACTTGGTGAGAGTAAGTGTTTTCTTTCTGCCTAAAGACAGACATAGAAAGAAATCACTCTAATTATTGGTATCTCAGTAATGTACAATGTAACACTAACATCTCAATATCACTTGAATTTCAGAACATTTCAGGATCTGTCCAAACAAATGGATATATCTTATGGTACAGTCAGGGATTCAGCAGTGTATGAATACTTTAAAGCGAAAGGGACAAACCCTTTGGAGCAGGATAACACATTTGCTGAACTGTGGAGGACAATCAGTAAGAATAATGGGGCAGATAATTGTGTATCGAACCCTTCTGAAGGCATCAGGAAGGTAAGACTGGATTACAGGATTTTTCATTTAATTTTTGTGCTGTATCAATGATGTTTGCCTGAAGTTAATTAATGATGGGATACATAAAAGCAATTACACAGTCATTTTAAACAAGAATATACATTTCTAAAGTTCCTTTTAGTAAATAGATAACAGTTGAGCAGCATATTTTGGAATCCTGATTTGAAATGAGCTTAGCTCTACCTAAATCTTCAGTATATCCTTTTTGGATCTGGTTGTTAGGTTTCTGGGTTTCTTGGGATCTCAAGTTATAACATCTTGAATATCTTTACGTTAGCTAGATACTGAATCTTGTCCTTTGCTCATTCCTGTGTTTGGTGCTGAGTTAGTGCATTAATCAGGACTGGAAAGATGGGTAGGAATCCAGGGATTCATTGAAAGTATACTCTTTGTTCTTAGAAATTTCTTGCAAGATTTTCTTTGTTTATTCCAGTCTTGAAACATGCACATACTCTTTCATGTGTCAGCATGTTTTCACTTAATTTTTCTTTCTCTCAGATATGATCACACATTTTTTTCTTATGAAACTGAGCGCTAATGTGGGATTCAGGGCCTGATATAAGATGGCTTGGAGTTATACATTGTTGTGCTGAGTTCTGAGATAAACAGCCCTGATTCAGATTACACAAATAGAAACATCCCCGATTTCACGCTCCTAGTCTGCTGCTCTTCTCTCCTTTCCATATTGTAGCTCAGCAGGACCAGTCAGTAAATGCTATCAGGCCGCATGTGTTCAGGAGTACGTTATGTCATAACGATGCAGAAATAGTTGGTTGAAGTTTAATGTGTGACTCCTTTAGAGAAAAATGTCCCCTCCCCCCTTCCCCCCCTTTTTCTTTTTAACGAAACAAGAAAAAAGAATACATTACAAGTTCTTTATGCTTTTTTTTTTCTTTTTAAGTGAGAAATAGGGAAATGTTTCACACTTGAGCTTTTTTTTCTTTTCTTTGTGTCCTTGAAACCTTTTCTCAATGGTCAGAAGGAAAGTGTGCAAAAATTACTCTTTTTTTTTTTTCTCACAATGCCATAGGTGGGCAGAACACATTAATACAGGCTAAATCAGTTCCCAAATCAAAATCACGTAACATGAAATTCCAAAGTGCATGTGTCGCTCTTAGATAAAGCCCTAATACAAACCTTTTTCTTCCTCTTTGTGTCTCATATCATCAGACTATTTAGTCAGTTTTTCTGTTTCATTGTTTGCTTTCTCACATCTTCTCCAGAATTTCTGTGTGCTGTAAAAAGAGCTAAACTTTCCTAAAGCTCTCTCACTTGGCTCAGGTACTCTTCCTCTGCATAGGTAGAGCCCTGGCTCTAGCAAATTCTGCGGTGTTTTGATCTCATTTCTGCCCAGCACTTGATGAAAATGAGGCCTCTATTTCAAGAGGCGTTCTTAGCATTTAGAAAATATTGAAATAGAGCCATTAAATAAATACTTTTCTATGTACTCTGACATGAGAAACAATAATAAAAAACATTTGCCTTAGGAAAATGCACGACTTTTTTTTTATGTACAATTTTGGTGCTGGTGTATTATACTCTTATTCTCTAAGTCTATTGAATACTGCCATTTATTATAGTTAGATGCGCCTAAGCCTAAAGTATAACCATAGATTGGCAAGCTCTTTAGAATACCAATTAGATTGTCTGGAGCTGGCGGCTCCATCCTATGTGTGTGATAATAACTTTTTCATATTAAGTTTGATTTCAATATTCTAGGGTGATTTTTCTGTTTAACGTGATCAGCCCATTCAATTAACATCAACAATAACCATATTTGCTTCAGTCCCCAAAGCTGACCAAGACTGCTATTTGATTAGACACTTACATAAATCGAGCTTAATATTTAATAACATAGTCAAGTAAACTGTTGTGCTTATAGTTTAAATGTCGCTCTTCCTAGCTCATTGAGTTCTTTGAATAAACAGTCAAGTTGTCCTTGTCAAGTATCATGGCTAGTAATTCTGATTTTCCGAGGAAGAACTGATGTCAGGCAAAGAAACAGAACTTTCTGTCTGTAAACACATATTGCTGTATGAAGGAGATGTAAATGCGGCCTTTAAAAGGTTGGGATTTTGGTTTAGTTTGTTTTTGAAATGGCAAATTTAAATCTCTCTAGCATAAACCTATCCCTGGCATATTTCTGTGCTTACGGACTTGCCTGACAGAATGGAAAACATCACTACTATCCTTTTTCGCTTCCTTTCCCTTCCCATTTTCTTCAAACAGCATCATAGTTCCCTTGCAACAACAAGAGCAGTGCCACTTCAATGGAAAACAGGAGCACACTGCTTATTTATGTTATTGGCAGGTATTTCAGCTGTTCGTTTCTAGTTCAGTTACCTCTCTTGCTTTCCTTGAGATTTCCCTACCTCTTTGGCTTAGCTAAAACAAAAAGGTAACAGTGGAAGAAAATCCTGAAAGCTTTTGTGGTGCTGATTGCCAGGGAAGGGGCATTTTTTTCCAATGTAGCAGGTCTCCCTAGCCTTTTGCCTCTTCACTGTGACCATCTGTTGCTGTTGTGGAGAAATGAGGTAATAGGATGCCTATATATTCCATATATGCTGTTTTCTTATTGTATGAGTATACGCACATAAATACATAGGAAATTAATTTTTAGTGTCTTCCAAGTGTTTCTAGACTTCTCTCGTGCTTTCTTTGTTGGAAATACTTCATTCCTCTGTCCAATTGATTAGTGCCAAAATTACTCTCAATCTTCTCTTCTTGTGTATCATTTTGATGAGGTGATAAGTACAAGAGACCAATTACAGAGTCCAAACTGTGAATGTGTCATTGATTCATGCAGTGGCACCAAAAAAGATTATTTTTTCCCGTTCTACTTTCTTCTACAGTTTTCTATCTTTTAACAAACACTGAACTGACTGTTTTCATGGACAGTCACTACTCCTGATTTTTGAGAACTTTAAAAGTTCAATGAATAGGAAACTTAAAATTATATTTTCCAATAATTTATTGTCCATGCTGAATTTTATCTTGTGTTTTATTGTGGCTCATCGCTGTATTTTCATGAGTCTTCATAAATGTCTTTGTTTCTTGACCCCTCACCCTTCTGAGCAAAAGCAAATGCTTCTTTTAAAGCCTTATATCCCTTAGTGGATCCTTAAAATTTCAATTAAAAAAATGTGAACAGGATTTAATGGCTTGTTTTTTTTTCTTTGAGCTGTTTGTTTCCTCTTCTCTTAAAGCACCTTTCTACAGATAATAAATGTTGCCCACCTGTGTTTTCTGTATGTTTTGTTAATACCGGTAAGCGTACTTGTTGATATTTCTGTAGGACCAGTCATACGATGGGAGCAGCTACGATAACATTCAGTTTTGGCAGAATATTCATGACAAATGTTGTATTTTTCTTGTACCATTTTTTAGTGTGGTAGCTGCTTCATAAATTTCAGCTGAATCCAAGACATTAATCTGAAATTCAGCTTTTTTTTAAGGTTGTTTCATTATTTCTCACCATGTCATCTTTAGGAAAAAAAAAAAAAAAAAAAGTTTGCCATCATTTGAAAAATACTCTTCTGTCTCCCTCTGTGCTGAATAGTGACATTAAGAGATTGCTTACTGCTTTCACTGATGATTGCTAAGAAGTATGTCTTAATGTAGCTTTGGTCTATTTCTTTTTTCCTCTTCCCCTCTTAAATCTATTTCCTTAAATAACTTCAAGCAAAGACAAATCCTGTGTCTTTGGTGCTGGCCAGGACATTAGTTCCACCTGGGTGGAATATAGGAGTGCTGCTTTGGCTGAATTTTATTGAAGGGATTTTCAAAAGTTTAACTGAGCTGGTTTTTGTTTTGTTCTGCCAGTGCACCTGCATGCTGAGAGTTGAAACACGGCCACAGTAAAGGAGCATAAAATGGAAGCCAATTAAAAGCCTAAAGCATAAATCTTAGGCTATTATTCTGTGATGCATTTCAAGCATCATTCCTCATTGCAGCAGTCTTACCTGTTTTCAGATGATACTTCCCACACTCCCTTTTGCCATCTCTCTCTGCATTATTTTTGTAATGATATCTGACCATTAGAACATTTCATTCTATTTCAGGCCCTAAGAAAAAACAAAATCCAGGCTTAACTGGCTGAGCTGTGAGTGTAACAGCCTGAGGACATGGATCCTTGCTGTGTTGTGGTCAGGATTGCTGTATGAGTAGATACTTGTGTGTAAGGTATCGTATAGGACTAGTGAGCCTTTATATGATGCCTGTTAATACATCCTGTATGTCCTATGGGCCAGTGCCAGGCCTTTCTGCTTCCTGTATCCTTTGGGCCTGGAAACTAAGGGATGTGCACATGTGCACACATACACTCTTTCACATGAAAAAAGAAAAGTAATGTTTAAAATCCTATAGAAGATTTTACCTTGAATTTTGGTTGAAGATCAGTGTCAATATAATTTCATTTGACTTTTACTGCTTGCCTAGTGAAAATATATAAAAAGTAAATATATTTCAGACATGTATATGTTATGTGTGTTTGTGTTATACATAAATTTTTCAATTTGTCACTTTTTCTTTAAATTTAACAAATGATACTGCCTAGCTGTCACAATGGATATTAACAGGGATGTGAAGCATGCTGAATTTAGACAGCAACCAAACATGTGGTCATAAGGAAGCTTTCCATGTGGTGAACACACTAACAGTAAGGACTCTCTACTTTTAGAGAAGAAAATTAAGCCAGAACCTTTGAAGAGAAAAATCTTCCTCGAGGAAAAGGGGATCTTTGGAGATTCTGTCTTTGGCAATCAGAGAGGGAGAGCAGTCTTACCTCCAGGATTTCTGGAAGCTGAGAAGCACACATAATTAAGACTTGAAAACTCAGATTCCTGTTAAAGCTAAAATGATCAGGCTATCAGAAAAATGATACTCCATAGATGTCATGGTACAGGGTAGAATGATTCATGTCATAAAAAGATAAATTGATACATAGAGACTGGAAAGACTATCTGTTGACCGCTTACAGCCCCAGGACATAATTTGGTGTAGCAACATGCAAGAGAAGCTTGCATGCTTGTCAAAAGGCCTACTGTCTAACCTTGGAAGTCAGTGTAGGAAGGTCTTCTGTGTAAAGTAAAAGGCAGAAAATTATGGCTTGAACAGTAGAAATCAATAATGTGATTTTTCTGTAGATATAACAAGTTAATTGCAATTGAATATTTAAGGAAGGCTGTGTTTCTCAAATACTGTTAGAAGAAAGTGAGGGAGGGCGGGATGTGTTGCCAGTATTCCTCCTTTGTAAAGTGTAAATTTAAGAGGATGCTTTAGTGTACAATTTTAAAACAGCTAAAAGATACAACTATAGAAACTAGAAAAAATGCAAGACATCTTAATACTGTGAATTTAAGCCAAATGTCTTCTAGGACTGTTCTTTCTGTACATACATCAGGCATGTTTTTACTTTTAATAACAAGCGTTTTGAAAAATTCTGTATAGAGTAACAAATGATACTATATAATTTGTCTTTAGTCCCATAAGTACATGTTTTTTAATGCAGCAGAACTTGCACACTATTTTCTATCATAGGTAGCAAAACTCTGTGTACTATTTACCATAGAACACAACCCGAGATGTGCACAAATAGGACCTTTGAAGGTCCTTCCCTGCCATGATCACCAGTGGGACTGATGCCCTTTGCCTGTTTTCCCTAACCAGGTAGGAGGCCTATCAGCACTATCAGAGATGTGAAAGCATACAATTAGGATCATTAAGCCCATCACAGGCAGAGGAGAAAGCAAGATGCAGCAAGTTTGCTGCTTGCAACTCAGTTGTGGGTATGGGTACATATCATTCAGAAAATACCTTTGAAAAACACATTTGAGCCTTTCAAGAATGTAGGCTGCCAGTTGAATATAGGTCTAGGTGCCTTGAGGAATTACTCCTTTGCCATATTTTTGTGTATGTGTGCGTATATCCTTATGTTAATAAGTTATGAAGCCTTTTCTGGCTGTCGTGTCTAGTAAACAATGATTTGTTTGTTCTTTGCACTGATATTACCAGTTCAGGTAGACAGGCAGGGACAGGTTATTACAATACGGATTTAGAAGTC
This sequence comes from Nothocercus julius, assembly GCA_013398735.1. Taxonomy (NCBI): domain Eukaryota; kingdom Metazoa; phylum Chordata; class Aves; order Tinamiformes; family Tinamidae; genus Nothocercus; species Nothocercus julius. Next base: position 881,071 of record VZSV01000036.1, read on the forward strand.
TTGCTGTGGTATGTTTTCATACAGTGGCATTCTGGTAAGAGACATTTTTTATGAACACAATTGTTTAATAAGTTGTATCAGTTAAACCCCTGTATGATTTTAACGCTATGGCCCTGTAGCTTCTATCTAAATAGCCCCTGTAAAGCTTATGCTATGCTTGAGATTTTAATGCCATTTTGTACTAGTGTAGCAAAAGAACAGATCTTTAATTACTGTCACTGCAAACCCAACTGAAGGATAAGACAGGAGAGAGGGAGGCTGGTGGTGAACAAAGCTGAGCTGGATAGATATCCTCAATAACAACAACAACAATTTTCAGGGTGATCGGAGCAGGATGCCTTAGCAAAAATGAGGGCTATAACTGGGTTTACTTGTGTTAATTCAGAAGCAAAACAACTTGAAGATCTTGGGTTGCCTTGATGAGAGTAGAAGGAAAGGGGGAAAAGGAGACAGACTTTGACAAGTAGTAGAAGATCCAAACAAGAACATGCTTTTCTTGCCTTCTTTTGTCCCTGCCTCCCTCTCTCCCTCCCTCTGTTTTGTTTGTTTGTTTCCTGGATTCTGTCCTTCAGATAGCTCACATCTGATTTATTGTCATGTTTAAACAACTGTCAAGGACTTCAGAGAGTTGTGATTGTTTATATCAAAACATGCTGAAGTGAAATTAGTTTAATTGCTCAGAGGAGTTGCTAGCAAGAAGAAATTGTTATACTGAAATAACAGAAGTTTTGTAATGTTACAGGTGAGTTAAAAACTGAGCTTACACAAAATACCTGGAAGAGAAAACTAATTGTGCATCAGAGATGAGGTCATTTCCTAAAGGAGCTTGGTGATTTGGTGTCCATAACTAAATATTTCTAGTAATTCAGATTCCTTGCTTTGTGAAGTTTTCACCTAAAGAGAGATCGTAAATCAGCTATTTCAAGCTAAAAAGCTTTATATATATATATGTATATATATATACACACACACATATATATATATATGGAAGCCTGCATTTATGATTACTCATTCATTTACATACCATACTCTACCCATCTGTTCAGTTGTGCTCTGTATGTTCATGGATAAGAGAGAGAGAAAGCCTAGAGATTGTTGATGTCAGGCTTAGAGCTGCGGTTAGAATTAAGGCTATGGTTAGGACTAAGAGAGCGAGAAAGCCTGGAGAGCCATGGGACTAGCAAGGGCATGCAAAAGGAAATGAAGTGCTCTATTAAGACTGATGCTAGGATCATCTATTCTGTTTAAGGCAGGCCTAGGCCCTGTTACCTGAATCTTAGGGGTAGGGTGTTAGGGTCAAGAGGGTGAGGAAGCATGGAGCACCATGGGGAGTGGGGCTAGAAAGGAACTGCCAAAGAAAATGTAGAGCTGTATCGAGAGTGGTGCTAGGACCATCTATTCCATGTAAGGCAGGCCTAGGCCTAGGTACCTGAGTCTTAGGGATAGGGGAAGGGTTAGGGCTGGGGTTAGGGTTAAGAGAGTGAGAAAGCATGGAGCACTATAGGGAGTGGGGCTAGCAAGGGCGTGCCAAAGGAAATGTAGCGCTATATCAAGAGTGGTGCTAGGATCATCTCTTCCATTTCAGGGAGGCCTAGACCTAGTTACCTGAGGCTTAGGAGTAGGGTTAGGGTAAGGACTAGGGTTAGGGTTAAGAGAGTGAGAAAGGGTGGAACGCCATGGGGAGTGGGGCTAGAAAGAGCATCCCAAAAGAAATGTAGCACAGGATTGAGCCTGGTACTAGGACTGTCTTTTCTATTTAAGGTAAGTCTAGGCCTAGTTACCTGAGGCTTGGGGGTAGGTTTAGAGTAAGGACTAGGGTTAGGGTTCGGAGAGTGAGAAAGCATGGAGCACTATAGGGAGCAGGGCTAGCAAGGGCATGCCCAAGGAAATGTAGCGCTATATCAAGAGTGGTGCTAGGATCATCTCTTCCATTTCAGGGAGGCCTAGGCCTAGTTACCTGAGGCTTGGGGGTAGGGCTAGGGTTACGGCTAGGGTTAGGGTTAAGAGAGTGAGAAAGGATGGAGCGCCATGGAGAGTGGGGCTAGAAAGGGCCTGCCAAAGGAAATGTAGCACTATATCGAGAGTGGGTACTAGGACCATCCGTTCTGTTTAAGGCAGGCCTAGGCCCAGTTACCTGAGTCTTAGGGTTAGGGCTAGGGCTGGGGTTAGGGTTAAGAGGGTGAGAAATCCTAGAGCACCATGGGAGTGGGGCTGGAAAGGGCATGCCAAAGGAAGTTTAGTGTTGTATCAAGAGTGGTGCTAGGACCATCTTTTCCATTTAAAGGAGGCCTAGGCCAAGTTGCCTGAGGCTTAGGGGTAGGGTAACGGCTAGGGTTAGGGTTAAGAGAGTGAGAAAGGCTACAGTGCAATGGGGACTGGAGCTAGAAAGAGCATGCCAAAGGAAAGCAAGCGCTCTATCAAGCCTGGTGCTAGGATCACTCTGTTTAAAGCAGGCCTAGGCCTAGGTACCTGAGTCTTAGGGGTAGAGGTAGGGTTACGGTTAAGAGAGTGAGAAATGGTGGAGCACTATGGGGAGTGGGGCTGGAAAGGGCCTGCCAAAGGAAATGTAGCGCTGTATTGAGAGTGTTGCTAGGACCATCTTTTCCATTTAAGGCAGGCCTAGGCCCCATTACCTGAGTCTTAGGGATAGGGTTAGGGCTAGGGTTAGGGTTAAGATAGTGAAAAAGCATAGGGCGCCATGGGGAGTGGGGCTAGAAAGGGCTGGCCAAAGGAAATGTAGCATTGTATCGATACTGATTCTAGGAACATCTGTTTAAAGCAGGCTTAGACCTAGTTACCTGAGCCTTAGGGGTAGAGTTAGGGCTAGGGTTTGGGTTCAGGGAGCAAGAAAGTGTGGAGTGCCATGCCGAGTGGGGCTAGAAAGGCCATGGGAAAGCAAGTGTAGTGCTGAATCTGGGGTGTTGCTAGGAGCATGTGTGTTGTTTAGGTAGCAGTAGGCCTGGTCATGTCAGGCTTAGAGCTAGAGTTAGAACTAGGGCTGGGGTTAAGAGGGAGAGAAATCCTAGAGTCCCATCAGAAGTGGGGCTAAATTGGACACTGCGAAGGGTAACGGGTTTAACTTGAAACACAGTATGTATCTTCTCCATATGAGTAAGGTCTTCTTTTAGGTTGACAGGTCATTGGGACAGACTGCCCTGAGAGGTTGTCGAGTTGTCTTCTTTGGAGGTGTTCAAAACCTGCCTGGGTGCGACCCTGTGCATCCTGCTCTAGGTATCCCTGCTTTAGCAGGCAGCTGGACTGTATAGGTTGCTAGAGGTTGCTTACCATCTTAAGTTTTCTGTGATTCTGTGATTTTCTAGAGACTTTAAAAAAATACTACTTACATAAATTAGGAAACCAATGATTACTTCAACCAAATAAAATCATAACTCTTTTCCTATTGAATCCCTCTCCAGATATATTTTTGATATCTTATGTTAAGTAAGGTGATTTACATACATAATGTGCACTGCATGCAAATATGAGTTTGAATCCCAATTAAGGTTGACAGTGAAGGACATTTTCATGGGTGTGTGCTAAAATAAAACATTATTTTTCCCAAAATTGAGCTAATAGGATACACTAGTGATTTTTCTTACCTGTAAAAAAGAAGAGAGAAGTTTTTTTCCAAGCTAGGACTATCATGGCTTTTATATAGGCATTTATTTGAGGGAAGCTGCAATGTTTCCGTTTTGTAACTGTGATGGTTAAAAAGTATGTTTTTGCGCTCGCACTGTACCTGTATTCCTTACATGAATGTATGGAGCTGGTAATCCACATCTCCTACAAAACGCACATCCAATTTTATCAGTTAATGTATTGGCTTTGATTTATAATTAATCACCTGTTGTGTAAGCCTTGCCTAAACTTGTGGTTTACTCTGGCATCCTCTGCTATCTCCCTGTTAAAAGTGGAAGTCATGCTAGAAGGGTTTGAAGTCAATGAAGTACTACTGTGAAAGGAGTGAAGAATATTAGAAATGTGTTAAGATGTTGGAGCTCTCCAGATAACTCTAACCTGATGAAATATCTGCAGGGTAATGGCAGACTCAGGGCTTACTTGTTTCTTTGTTTTTTTGGGACTACCTCAAGAATTAGTATAGTTCTTGTTGTGTTCGTGATGCATTTGCAGGCAAAGAAAGGAAACTATGCTTTCCTGTGGGATGTGACAGTGGTGGAATATGCCGCTCTGACCGATGATGAGTGCTCCGTGACAGTCATTGGGAACAGCATCAGCAGCAAAGGATACGGGATAGCCCTCCAGCATGGAAGCCCCTACAGAGATCTTTTCTCCCAGAGGTAAATCAAAACAAAGCTTTTTTTTTTTTTTTTTGGTAAGATTCTTCCCTGCAGCCAGCAAGAATCGTATTTGTAGTTCATATTAACTTTGGCAGTGACTCTTTATTAAATGAGCTTAGTTCTCTTCCTTCTGTGACAACAGAGAGGTTATAAATTCAGCCTTCAAGAAAACTGCTCATTCTATTCTGTGTGCATTTGCTTAGAGAGAAGAAAGGAAGAGATTGGAAATGATGGGTGATCTCGCACCTCTAGGCAGCACTGCCCTCTCAGGAGAAGGTTTGGTGCCCCCAGAGCTCTGTATGGGCTAGGGTACAGATGAGACCTTGGTTCATACTGAGCTTTGCATGCTGTGAAACAGTATGTTCGTCCATGCAGTGAGCACGGAGAGACAGATCCAAGTCTTAAATGTAGTGCCTTCTCACAATATTATAGGCAAAAATAAATGTTGAGTATTGCATGGTGTTCTAGATGGTGATTTCTGTGGCCATGTAGTAGCTCTGAGCCACCAAGCCCTCTGAGCTATCAGCATCTCTTTATGCCAACATGTAAGTGAAACGAAGGCATGCAGTTATACAGACCTTTGTGGCCCTCACAGGCAGCGCACAGCTCCTGGACAGAGCTGAAGCTACTTACCCTTTGTCTGGCTTCTTTATAAGAAGTGGTAAAACACCAGCTGAAGCTGGTCTGGATCCTCCTGATAACCAGGGACAAAGCTGCCTCAAAAGAAAGGGATGTTAGTAAACAGTGAAAGCAGCAGTCAAACGAAAACCAAAATGAATCATTCATGGCAAGAAGGGACACTTCACAAGGGGCAAAACAATGATTAATTAGCAACTGTTAACACAGTATTTCAAGCACAAAGTAACAGCATTAGAGTAAAATCCTTCTGAATAAGCTGCATTTGCTGTAGCTCAAAGCAGAAGGAAATGAGTCTGTTTCTACTTAGATTTGTATTGACTGTCTCCCAAATAGTAACATGTTGCAGTCTCGCATTATTTTGAAGTTATTGTGGAAGTGCAGCAGTGCAGCAGGTTGAGAATTTTGTTAGTGGGACCAGCTGTTGCAACTGAGCGTAGCCAGACCAGCCATAACTAAGTAGAACGTGATGATTGGCCTCTGTAATGTTTTTTGCTTTGTAACGGAAGTTTTGACAGTCATTCTTGTTTCTAAAGTTACCAAGTGACCTGCTGCTGAGAGCAGATTGTTTTCTGTACAATGAAAAACAGCAGAAGAGCAGTCTCTTTCCCACAAGATGCTTTTGATCTCAAGCTACAGTTGAGTAGAAAATGTTACCCCATCCTTTACTACCAAACAGTTATATTCACAGAAATGTCTGTTTTTCGGATGAATGGGTAGAGGACATTAGTTATTTGATATGCAAAAAAGAGCAGATGTATGACATTATAGAATAGTGCCAGTTCCTTCCTGGAATTTTTTTCAACCAAGGACAGAAAATCTTGAATAAGATAAGAATACTTTGTGGTGGTGGTGGGTTGTGGGATGAAGTTTTGAATTCTGGGACAGCTGATACAAGAGATATGCAATGTACAGAAAAGAACAAGTACTGTTGAAGATAATACTTGTGTTTTAAAATTTCTGCAGGATCTTAGAATTGCAAGAAAGCGGAGATTTGGACGTTCTCAAACAGAAATGGTGGCCACGAATGGGACGTTGTGACCTGAATAGCCATACGAATGCACAGACAGATGGGAAGGCACTCAAGCTTCACAGTTTTGCAGGCGTTTTCTGCATTTTAGCAATAGGCCTTCTTCTTGCATGCTTGGTGGCAGCATTGGAGTTGTGGTGGAACAGCAACCGTTGTCATCAAGAAACACCGAAAGAGGTCCATAACTTTTATTCTTATCACAACTAAAGTAGAAAGCACAAAATAGAGAGCAAATGGAACTTGTGGGATTTAGATGCTCTCATACAGTAAATTTGGCTTATTTTGATTTGCCATGCTAACCTTTGCATATAACTTTTTGGGTGGTTGTTTCTAAAACAAAAAAAAATTAGCAAAGCCTGTCTTTTGTGCACATGGAAGGTGCCAAACTGACAGCCCTGGAGACTAAAGTCCTCTATTTATTTATAGAGCAGATACAGCATGGGCAGCAGCAGTGCAAACTTCCCCACATTGCCCCACCAATGTGCCTCAACCCTGACCTGGAGAGACCACCTTTAGGGGTAAGAGAGTAGTTCAGAAACATGCCCTCAGCCTCTCTGCTAAGAGTGACAAGGAGGCCAGACGTTAGCATCCAGTTGTGCCAGCTGTGGCAGTTGGGCTTTTTTTTGGGTGTGTGATTTAAGACCCCATGCATTGGCTGTGAGAACTGTGTCCGTACTACGCAGGTGATGGAGCTGCCAGTGGCTGGTAGCCGTTTTTCTTTATGGCTGACCTAGGCTAAATTTGAAGAATTACATGAGCAATTAAAAATAAGCAACCTAGTTATTAATTGAATAAGCCATATTGCCATGATACTGTTAAATGCTTCCTTTCTTTCAAAGTAAGTTTTATTTCTATAACTAAGAGACTCTGAGTAAACTGAATTTTATGCAAAATACTTAGCTAGGAAAACACATCTGAGAATGTCTTTTTTTTTTTTTTTTTTTTTTAATTCTCTTGTTGCAGTAGCAAGTATTAGTTAGTAATGCCACGACAAAATAACCAGTCCATATTCTGATCTGTCTTGCATGAAGCTTGTATGTATTTACATAGATTAAACATTTAACAAACTAACCTCTTGTAATTTTTGAAATGTTGAGGCGTTTGTAGGTACTTTCATCTTGGAACAGCTGTTTGTTACAAGCAAATAATAGCAGCAAGCTGCACTACAGCTGGAAAATAGTACATAGCTCATCAATTCCAATCTATGTTTCTCATGTTGCCAGGAGTATTACAATAATTGACGTACCTATCACCTGTAAGCAATACTGGCAAATGGGACCTGAAGAGACATGTTGCAGTCTGTGATGTTGTGAAATATTTATCAGTAAGATTCCACTCTTCTGAGTTCCTGCTTCTCCCATTTGAATTCCTCCATGGAGGGTTCAGTGATAAACATCTGTGTCAGGCTTGTGGGACAAAGTGGCAAAGTCTCTTGCCTGTGGCTCCACAGCATGTAACAGTGAGAGGGAAGTGTTGCTAAAAGGAAGCGTGTCTCCGCTGTGCAGCACTCCAAAAGCAGGCAGAGGCAGGGCGGCAGTGCCTAGTGTTGCTTGCAAGTAAGTTTGCTGATGAACAGAAATGCAGATTGAGTTGTTTGTTATCTTTGGTTGAATGCTGTAGCATTTTGCCCTACTGCCTTGCAGGATTCACTCCTGCTGTAGCTCTGGAGGCCTCGCTCTGTATTAACGTTGCTCAGGCCTAAACCTTGGTAGAACCTTCTGCTGGCACCTGCTGGGGTGCAGGGCAGGAATGCAGTTTGAAGTGTCCTAGCACTGTATGTGTGGCAGCATTTGTCTTGCCATGTTTTGAAGTGGATTCTCCTCTCTATGCTCAGGGCCTCACCCTTATGCATCTTTGTAGAGTAAGATGAGAATCTACCCCAAAAGCAGAGTCACGTATAGATAACGTGAAATAATTCATTCACTCTTTTATTGCAAGATATTTTAGATACTCAGTTTTCATCTCTAAAGAAGAATCTCTCTTCCTGTTCTTAACTATTTTCTTTCTTGTGCCTGTCCCTTTCATATCTCTTTTTATATCTGTAACAAGAATTAGTCCAGATCCATGTCCTCCCCACCCCTCCTATAATCTAAAGCATTATTTTTTTTCTCCCGTTCCTATGCACTCCTCCTTACCTTCCTTCCCCTCTTCCCCAGTGTGCTCTAGATGAGGGCTGCTCTTCACATCCTCTTTCACAGTTTTCAATAAAACGCTCTCAGTCCATATGGTAGTGCTGTGCTGAGGAAGTGGGAATGGGTCTGACCTTCGAGCACACTTGGTGTAGGTTAAGCAAGACGAATTAACCCTGGGCAGAGCACACGCGAGCAGGCTCAGGAAAGGTCAGCCTTGTGGGAGCTCCTGAGAGAGAGAACAAAGTCGGGGGAGTCCTGGGATGAGCAGGTGTTAAAGTCGAAAGGGAAAGTGGGTATTGCTGACGATGAGGTTCACCAGGGATTGCGAGCAGAGGAGGAAAGCACAGGGAGCAGGCAGGACTGAATGTAAAGAGAGGTCCTGGAGAGGGCCCCTTAGTGCAATGAAATGCAGGGATGTAAGAGCATTGCTGGAGCAGATGGAGTAGCTGGAGAAAAGGGTGAGCATAAAACATACTTAAGTGCAGTCAATGATTGTAGCAGATGTGTTCTGGTAGATCAGGTAGTAGAGGTGTTTTATTTATGTATTGATGAGGGGAGAATGAAGAGGGATTGACGAAGGCTACTGTCATCAAGACAAATGTCGTTTCAGAAGAGACAGTGTTGTATAGATTGGCTGATGATTTTCGAAACTTTTATTGGAACCAGGGTTCAGAAGTTGGAAAGCACAGAATGCAGGGATAAGAGGAACGCTGAGTGCAGGAGGACCCTGCTGCCAGAGAAGCAGGAACTGGGAACCATGACTGAGCTGTGAGGATCCAACTGAATAGAGGACATGGTTTCAAGGGATAACTCTTTTGTGTCACTATATATCCTCGAGCATTACTACAGCAAGTTAGAACAGAGCTACAGCATGTATGGCATATGTAAAACATGAAAATCTGCCTCTTAGCAGGGTCTGATATTCCATCCAAGTCTTCGGTAACAGCTGTAGACTTTAGTCGTGCTGTTGATTGCTTTCCCTTCTGCTTTTGGGAAGTCTTTGAAAAAAAAAAAAAAAATAGGAGGATTGCATGTACCTAAGAGTTGTGGGAATTGCATTTTTTTTCTCTTGACCATTAACTGCTTGAGAAAGGGGCTGATTCTGTGGCAGCCTCAGATGATACGTGGACTTTGGTAGTCATCACATGTGGAAAAATAACAACATCCTCATGAGAGAGCAAAGATGGAGGCAGGACTTTGGCTACTGTGTGCCCAGTCAGGACAGTGCTGGGCAGCCATACTGACTGCGGAGAGAGAGAGAGAGAACAGTTTTTAGGGCCTGTCTTGTGGTGTGTCCAGGGTCAGAGCAAAGTTTGCGACTTGAAGAATGGGCACAGCCTTCCTTAGCATCGGAGAAACACTTCCAGCTGTGATTAAGGTGTTGATATTTGCCAATTCCTTTTGTTTTCCTCTTCCACTTTGTATTCTTCAGTTTTCATGGAGGTCAGCCTGAGGCAATACATCAAGAAGTTGAAGGACTCAGATGTCTGGTATAAATTACAGCTCTTAATTAGGATGAGTGAAAAAATGCAGTGTTGATTATATAT
>VZSV01000036.1:890723-905318 GCA_013398735.1 Nothocercus julius
CATAACTGGGACTTCGGCATTACTTTGAGCATTACTTTGATCTGAATTTGTAGAGTCTTTACAAGAAGAGTCAGACAGAGATTATTTCCAATTAGAAGAATATCAAAACTGTTTTTTATATTCTTTCCTTGAAGAATTCTCCTGGCCCCCTCCCCACAGTTAAGAAGTAATATCGTTTCCACCCATTAAGTCAGTTCCTGAAGATAAACCTCCAGGAACAATGGACTTGCTTTACTTTCCCAAAACATACGCTTAGTTGCCTTCAACTCACAATGCTGTTATGCCAAGAATCGTGAGATTTCTTGCTAGGAGAAGGCTGCTTGCCTTCTCCTTTTCCCCACCTCTCCCCCTCCCTCAGGATGCTAAGATGGGATGTTTTTATTCTAATGGAAGCACATTTATAAAAATGATTCTAATGTTTTCTTCTGTAAGAATCTTAATGTGATGCCTTCTAATGCTTCACTTCATCCTTATCAAATTAACAAAAGAAAGAGTAGCTCCAGTGGCATTAGGAAAATTGTATATTTGCAATTCCATGTCAGAATCTCGTATTAGAGCTTATATTTATAATCTATTAAAGATGGAAAGATACTTGGTAATGTTTAAGTGCCCTTATTTATTCCCAGTTATTTTAGAGAAATCTTTTTTTCATTAGATTTTCTAGAATTTGTCATAATTTTCTTCTTCTTTATGTTAAATCCAACTATCCTATACCCACCATGAATTTTTGCCAGCTCATACATTTATCGCTATGCATTAAAATGTTGAATTTACACAATTACTATTCAGTCTACAATACTTGATATCTTATCTTATAAGTGATAAACCTCAGAAATTTAGGGAGTTGTAAAATAAAATAATAGTAATTTTGGACTCCCTGTTCAGTCACTCTATGTTTCTTTTGAATAACTGCAGGGGGGGTTGGACTAGATGATCTCTAGAGGTCCCTTCCAACTTTAAGCATTCTATGATTCTGTGAACTGAGCATCAGGTAAAGATAGTTAAACCTGGTAGCCAAGAACTGTGGAGCTTTGATGTACGTGGAGTCTCTGGTTGTATGTATCTTATTGCTGTGAGTCCTATGCATTTATTTCATGATCTCAGTAAACTCAAGTATAATTTGGGTCATTTAACTGTCAAGGGCTTTCCCACATCGTCAGATTGTTGCTATATTTTATTTCATTTGACAGACTAAAAGACAGTTTTCAAATGTTCATTGTCATTATGATCCAGTATAGCTGCTTACTATAATGGACTCAGCAGCATCTTATGTGCTTTATCAGCTGTGTTTTACTGCACTTTACTGTTCCCCTTGAAGATTATTACTTCTGAGTCCTCTTCAAAGCTATTAAGAAATGATTCCTTGATCGTACACATACTGTACTTCAAAACAATGAAAACTTTGAAACAAAGATGAAATATCATATTACTTGTGGAGAAAAGCCTTGACTCTCTGCAATTTTCACTATGTCCAAAATATATTCAATTAAAACAAATTAACAGCTAGCTTCATGTGAAGAAAGATGCGTTGCTTTAGGATATATAGAATGACCTATTTGCTGGGAACTGATACTTAATAAAAGAGGAGATTGATCCATTCCCTGTCAATGCACATCTTGAAAGACAATGGTAAAATAATCTCAAGAAATTCTTGTTTTGATTCTGTCTTAGCTTGAATAATTTGTGTTATAAATCAGAAATAAATTTTCTCCAAATAGACTGTGCAGCCCATAGCAATGAGAGTTTTTCAGCAACTGTACCCAGTCTGTTAGATCTTATATTGCTTGAAGATTTGAGTTTCTTATAGGATAAGAAATAGCATCATTTTCCACCTAGTGAATTGCTGCTAGTCATTGCCTCATAACTTTTTTCCTCCATTAGCTCCACTCCTAGGAGTGAAGTTACATCTGCCAAACCACATATTTACAGTTCTTTAACAATCATAGTGTTTGCTGCTTAGTTAGTGATTTCCTAACTTCCTGATTGTTTGGCGAAATCGCTCTACTCAATAGTCTCTTCTCTGTTTCACTTATTCCTTTTTTTTTTTTTTTTTAATTAAGATTAATAGAAGGCAGCAACTCAAGCACTGTCCAGAGAGGTAACAGATGTACATACACAGTGGCAGAGTCTCAGCATTAGTGTTATGCTGTTACTCTGAACAAAACTTTTTTTTTTTTTTTTTTTTTTTTTTTTTTTTTTGAGTGCTACTGAATTTCAGAAAATCCAAACTCTGCAATACTTTCTGATTCTGCAGGATACTGGGAGGTAGCAAAATTCCACTAAAAATTGTTACACATACCTTGGCAGTATGCAGTAGGAAAGACACAAAGCCTGCATGTCTAGCCAGGGCAGCCTTTATACAATTTGCCTTAAGATGCCCTCTTTCCATTGTGTTGATGCACAAATTCCAGCCTACCTCAGAAATCTGTACTTCCAGCTTTAGCTGCCTGAGTTACCCACTAGGCCTCTTTGGCATTGAAAGAATATGAAACCTAGTGTACCTCGGAAGTGGAAATATGAGCTAAGAGATACAACTCTAATGGAATAAAATTTGTTCCTTCTAAGAACTGTGATCTGTACCACAGTCGCCTCTCTTCAGTTCTCCAACCATGTCCTATTCCGTGGCAGCCAAGGCCTTTCCACATCTTCAGCATGGTGTCAGCAATATTGGTTTTTATTATTAAAGAGCCTTATGCTTACACCATTATTTTCACTTTCCTTGTTGTCTTTTCCTTTGTCATTTCATTTATCTTGTCTCCTGTTTGTTGTTGTTGTTTGTTTGTTTTTTTAATCTGGCAATTTGATTTCCCCTGGGATGGTTCCTTTTGAGAATGAAAGGAAACATGAGATCATTAAACTGGTATTTTATTTTCCCTTCATTGCATGTTCTCTATATTTTATCTTGTTTTTACTTTATTTTTTTCTGTATTTTATGACATCTTAAATCTTTGTACTTTTTTGCTCAGTTGCATATGAATGATCACTTGTTTGTACCACTGTATTGTATTCTACTTTTCTAAAAATTAATAAAGTTTGCTGGGGAAAATTAATGCAAATATTGGCAAGAAAATGCATTTTAATGACATTTAAAAATTCAGTTTCAAACTAACTTTGGATATGGTGAGCAGAGAAACTTCATTAACTAGTGCATTTAAATCATCAAGTCAGTGTTAGGAATCAGGGTGCAAAGTTTGATGTTACAGGATGACAAAAGTAAAAATGGGATGAATCAGTTACAGTAAAGGAAAGAGGAAGATAAATGAATTGCCTTGTACTGGAGCTGGCAATCGTAACTAAGTCAATGTTGGCCTTTTACATGACTGAATAAAGAGGACTTTCTCTTTAGAAGTCCCACAGTGGAGCAGATAGTCTGTAACATCTGGGCACAGAGTGTGCTCATTCAGGATCCGCTGAAATCAGTAAAATTTTGCTATTGATCAGGCTAGATTTGCACCAAGGCTGTAATGGATTTAAAAATCCTCATGATTAAAGACACTGGGCCCAGGCTTTGCTGGCCCAAGCAGTACTGAAGCGTTCCAGGGCAGGTCCACATGTTTCCCTAGGTGCAAGGAAGGGCTTTTTGTGGTTGGTTTCTTTTTCCTCATAGTCATGTTAAAGCAAACAAACAAACAAAACATGTTAATAGAATTCTTAAATTCTATTGACAATTTTATTGAATTCTATTAACAATTCTATTGTTAAATTCTTGGACTTGCTTAGCTTAAGTTGCAGGAAAAGAGAATCCTGAGAAGCATATAAAAACATGACTGTTGTAGTGCAGGGAACCCTAAAAGTAGCAACCTGTTTAAAGTTCCAGTTTGGTAATGAATTTAAGTAGTTGAATAAGTCACATTACATGATCTATCCCAGAGACTTTCTGTGGTTACTCATGTGCTTGGCATGAGCATATGCATTTTACTGAATTGGAATGCCTATGTGCCTAGATTCTGTTAGCTTCTCCACAGAGTGTTTACAGAGCTCATGTTTGTATGGTTGATCTCAGCCTACAGTGGTATTTTGAAGGTTTTTTTTTTTTTTTTTTTTTTTTTTTTTGAGAGGATATTGGATGTTCAGCAATAACGAAATCATACATTTCAGTAAAAGTTTAAAATAAAAAATGTTTTAAAATGACTGTTTCCTCAAGATTTTTTTTTTTTTCGGTTCTTGTGCTTTGTAAAGTTCCCTATGCTGTGATCTGCCTCAATGTTTAAGCATGTGCGTTGAGAGAGTTTGATCCCAGCCTCACTTCAATCTTAAAAATGGCATTCATTCTAGTGGTAGAATCAAAATTTAGGTACTTTGAAAACAAGTTATAGAGCACAAATCAAAAGCTACTTGTGTACTGAAGTGATTTGATGAATGAGTTTACAGTTTTTGTGCAGCAAAAATAGTTTAGGACACAGAAGATAGGATAATTTAAATTTAAAATGCTGCTTTCAAAAGGTGCTGACTCCATTTCATCCTGAAGGAAAAAATATTAGTAACTTCCATAAAGTAATACAAGCTGGCAATATGTAATTCTTTTTATCCCTTTATTTTAAATCATTTTATAATGTCTGAAATAAGCTCTTGCCTATTCTCAGTATTAGCAAAGTATTATGGACTCTGGGTGCTAATATTGTATCAATTGTATCAGTTCTTCTGTAAAACAGCAGTGTTTCCTCTTGAAAATCATAAGTTCAGAACTGCATTTTTAGCCATTTTCGCAGAAAAGATCTAATTTACTCAATGGGCTTTAGTTTTCAGAAGTATTTAGTATCCAGCAGTTCTCTTCTGGAAACTGGTGGCCAGATTTTCCATATGCTGAAGTCTTTTATGATTGGGCCACTTCTTTTCTCAAGCCAAAATAGGGGCTTGTGCTGATTTCTAATGCCCCAAATGGGGATGATGAAATCTTTTGAAAATTGAGTTTTTAAATGAAGCAGTTATGGCTAACAGAGCAGATTAGTAGTTTTATGGAGCTTTCGAATAGCTGAAGCGACTGGAGAGGCTATGCGAGACAACTGGTAGTGGGTGAGGAACAGACTGCAGAAGCATCTCCTTGTGTCTCCTGTGCCAGCTCACTCTTGTACTCCTGATGCCATAGGAAAAATGGGATGTTTTGAGATTTAGATCTGAATAGACTGAAATGGTGGAGGAGGATGATGATAGAGCAGTCTGTTGTGCCTGGTGCTCCACTAGAGTACATCAGTCTGTTGAAGTGTGGCACCACTTTGCTTTGGGCTCGGTAGAGTGAAAAATTGCATCCCTTATGGACTAGATAATAATTTAGAATTTAAAAGCTGTTGAAAGCAATGTAAATAATCCCATTAATTTTAGTGAGTTTTGGAAGAGAACCCTAGTGAATTTGATCTTTATTTTGTCAAAGAGTACTCTGTAGCTTCACAGAGTTGTTGTAGGTGTTACAGGTGAACTCTGAAAACAAAATATTTTTTCGGGGCTATTTTCCTCAGCCCTGCAGTGGCTGCAATTTACTATTTCAAGCAAGAAATACAAAAATGTTGTTTGTTAAAAATGTTTGTTTAAAAGAGTGAAATATTAAATACAATATTAGCCTCATTATTTTGATGCTTCTTTTTCTCCCCTCCTGTCTTCTTTCCCTTTTCTCTCTGGAGATGGCCAATGATGTGAGATTGGGCCTCAGAAGCCTGGTGAGAATTTATAACGAACATACAGATAACTGGTTTGTTGTTGACAATGCCTGCACAGACAAATCCTTGCAAGTTTTTTCCTCCTCTCCCCACCCCCTGCCCTGGAAGCCCCTTTGAATGTGGCCTCCGTGCTGTTGTCGATGCCTGTGACCGTACGGTGTGCAGCGTGTGCGCTGCGGAGGCTTCCCCGGGCGCAAGCTCTCCTTCCTCCCCAGAGAGTCCCTGTGCAGAAGCGTTGGCATGCTCGTCAGACACCTCCCATCCGATGGTACTGCATTTTGCTGCTTGTGTTGGAAAACATTGCTGTGCATTGTCCTGTCTCTTTCAATCTCATGAAAACTGTGGAAACATTTGTGTCATGTGAACCAGCCATTCCTTTTCTCTGTGGTGGAGTTACCAGAGTCTAATGCTTGTGGACCAAGGTTGGTAAGCATTTTGAAGCTTGAACACCTCAGCATGAGGTCGAATCCCCCCTCTTGTCATGGGTGACAAACAAGGATGCTAACCCTGCCCTTTGAATGTGGAGTATGTGGAGAATGTGGGAGTGCCTGTGAGGCACTCATGATTTTCCTAATTTCCAACGGATGCTGTTGTGTTCTGCATATTTATTCACACAGCACCATATCATGGGGATACCAGTGGAAGAGACAAAAAAAATCAGAGAGGGCTGCAGATGATATGGTCATTTAAATAGGCTTGCTTCATTGCCCCGATGGGAGGCTTGTGCTCCGGGCCCTACCTGGCAAAGGTTGCAGATCTGGAGAGCGGGATGGTTGTGGCTGCCTCTGGAATTAGATTCCTGGCTAGGGATCCCTGTGACCTCAGGTTAGACCTGGAAAATGGAGACAAGGCCAGTGTGGGAAGATAAGGACCACTTCATGAAACTCCTTGCTACTGTAGCAATTCGTTAAGTCAGTGTCATTTTGTTAGTCTTTGGCCTTTTTGCAGTATTTCTTTTTATCTTTACAAATCATGAGCATTTTCTGGCTGCAGAAGGATAGGAGAAAACTTTGGCAATGTATTTGGAAGGATTTTTATCACACTGATATAATCTTTGCAGTATTTTTCTTCTCACTTTTTCAGATTTACTTTCACTTAGAAAGGAAAAGGACTTTTAATGTTGCTTATAAAAGAATTCCAGCTGTCTGAGGAAGGGGAGAGCACCTCCTAGTGAGTAAGGTGGCCTCTTGTACATAGTTTTCAATGATTTTTTTTTTTTTAGTTTACTCATGCATTGAAATTAATATATTGCAAAACTATTTCTTTTATCCATTCAGTTGGATATAGCAGACTACTGGACCTCAACCAATGTCAGTCTCAGTACGTCATTCTAGCAGCTGTTTTATGGATGATTTAAAATACATGGTATTATTTCCACTTAAGAGAGCAAAAGCTTGATTGCAGAGTTGAACCTATTTATGAAAGCAGTTTTTCAAGTAGACTCTAGAGGTGCATCTCTACTTATTTTTAATAAGCTACTGTTATGATCAAACTGGCATCTAGCAGAGTACACTCAAAAAACACTCAGCAAATTTTACGTAACATTAAGTGCTATTTGACTAGGTTAGTTGCTTGTGTTAAATTAATGACAGCAAACATGCATCATCACTGCATCTGTTGGCACATCTGTCTCCCCATCACTGTGCTGCCCACTGCAGAATTCCTAGAATAATAAGCATGGGAAACTGAGTCATATAAAAAAGAAGGAACTTCTTCTAATATAGCACAATACTATGTTGTTGTTGTTTTGCAGTACATCTATTACATGTATCATTGCTGTTTTTCTTCCTGAGCAAGCCAAATATGTCTGCTTTTGCCACTCTGTCAGAGCATTCTGGAATAAATGAAAATTACGGCTTTGCATATACAGTAGATGCAGCTGAAAGTAATGATAATGACCCTGTTTGAATACGGGGTTTGAAAATAAGTCTTCTTTTAAGCATACATATGTAGAGCTGTCCCTCCTGCGTTTCTCCGTAACAAACTGAATGTCGAAGTCAGTGATGGCTAAAACACCACAGACAGAGCTGGAGGGAGCTCTCTGTTTCTGCGCGAGTGAAGAGGAGACTCTCGTCTGGGGATGTCTGAGTGTGGAAACTGTCTGTTAACACTTAATTTCTCTGCTTTGTTTTTTGATTGCGCAGTTTGTCCATCTGAGCATGAACGTGCTTCGGAGATGCTTCGTGCATCCCATCTTTCTGTGTCTCGTAGCCATGGCTGCTTTCCTGTCAGAAAGCACGCTTGAGTTAGGAGGTGTTAGTAGGTACACGTGGTGCTGAGGCACGGAGGGTCTGGCCTGTGACCTGGTCAAGGTCGGGAGGGCTTGAGCTTGGGGCAGATTTTGAACACCTCTCCTTATCGTAAAATTGCCTGTAGTTACTGTTTTGAATAGTTCTTTCAGGGAATGAAAATGTAGTATCAAACATTTTTCTTGTTTTTGTTTCATTCTCTGAGAGTAATCCTTAATATTGTCAACCCAAAGCAGTAACAAACAAGCAAAAAATACAGAAATGTTCCATGACTGATGATTAAGACTTTAAAAGACCTCAAGTATTTTTTCTTGCCTATCATTTGAGGCTTATTAAGAACTGCATTAACAGGCTTTTAATCCTTGGCACAGTTATCTGCCTCTGTCTGGGAGGTATCAGCACATTCACGATTGTCCCTCAGTGCCTGTGCCTGTCTGCTTATTTTGGCTGCATTTCTGAATTTTCAGTGCTTGGTTTAGTGTCAGGACTATCAGTCTTCTCCTTCAGTCTAGTGTGGCTTTTTGCCTGTGTTGGATGCAGATGCAGTTTTTGTCAGTTGACAGTTTTTGTCACAGTTTCAGCAGCAGACTTCCTCCAGATACCTGACCCTTGCTTTGCAGAGGGGGTTGTCTCCTCCTCTGGATTTACTAAAACTGCTTCATCAGTTTCTGTTTTCATCTTTTGAAGTGGTTTCTCTTGATCTTTGTGATGAGAAAAATCGTGAGCAAGAAGAGGCCACCTTAGCTTCTGTCCAGAGAAGGTCTTTACCTCAGAGCGTCCCCTTGAGCCCCGCAGGCACATTTGCACTACGCGTGGGTGCGGTGACAGAGGCAGTGACTGCACGGCAGTGGCCAGCAGCTCCTCTCCAGCACTCAGGATATTTCTCACATTTGACAAATGATAACCGGCTCCAAACCTCCCAGGTAGTTTCATATTCTTCCAGTGTGACGGCCAGCGTGTTTTCGTGCAGTCCATTGTCCAAAGTCACAGAAAATAAGCTAGAAAAAATATTGAGTACTCTTTAAGTCGTCCTACTTGCATTTCTATCTGAGCCTCCCCACAGAAGAAAGCTTCACCTAGGAGGCCCAGAGAGGAGTCGTGGTGCCTCAGGCCGGCTGCCACGAGGCTCTAGTCCTTCCTAGGCCGCCCAGGAGAGCGGCAGTCCCCGATCCAGGGAAGTGCCTGTGACTGCGCACTGCCGCTGACCGTCGGCGGCCACTGAGCCCGGCTGTCCTGGCCAGGTGCCCGGGATGAGTCAGAAATGTGCCTTTCATTTGCCCTTTGGGACTCAGACTTGCTGGGGAAGAATGACATTTAGATTGGTATTTATGATTGAGATAATTTCCTGACCAGAAGCAATATTTGCTTAGCTGTTTTCCTGAGGCTTGAGGCGGATAAGCTTGTGTTTATAATTCATTTTCCTTGCGTGTGATATTTTTCTTTCTCTTCACTGATTAGTTTCTTCAACTGATCTATTCGGAGTATGATATTAATATTGAAAATAAAGTTATGAAGGCAATCAAAGGAAAATATTTGATCTCTTTCTGGCAGCACAGGCATATACATTTATCCAATGTAGTGATGTGTGAAAACTGGAGTTGAATTGGCATAAGACATCAGAGATGTGACATATTACAGCATTAACTAAGTTTTGCATGTCAAGTGTAAGAAAGAGGAAACCTTTGATAGCTCTGCTGTCACAGAGACTGAAGTATTGAGTTTATAGCCAATTCATTTGTCTTGTGAGGAGAGCAGTGTGGCACATGAGCCAGGACCTGCAGGAGGGGCCTCAGCCCTTCACAGACCCAACCGTCCCTTGGCCGCACGCGGAGCCTTTCCCGGCCCTCTCCCTATCCAGTGCTGCTCTTGGGTGCTTGCCAGTAATTCCTCATTTAGGATTTAAAGTTATTATTGTTCTCTATCAAAATTATTTATTATTTTTAAACAATAATTTGTATTAATTTATAACATTGAATTATTTCTTGCCAGAGAGAAATGAATACAGACATAGAGAATTAAGCAGCAGTTGCAGTGTCAGAAAGCTTGAAATGCTAGATAACCATTTCACAATTAATCCTCTGGAGAAAAAAAAAAAAAGACTCTACCAAATGCACAAAAAGTGTAGCAAATGGCTCATATTTAATGAGAACTGAAGAAACAGAAAAAAGTCTTAAATGTTAAGAAGACTATCACTGAGTCTGTATCCTGGAAATTTTATGTTGCAAGGTGGTCTTCTAGTATGTAAGCAAAAACTAATATTTTCCAGTGTTTCTGATTTTTATCTTAGCTTTTTAAAAAGCATTTGAAAAAAAAGTTAATTTAACATGAAGACAATTTTGTACAAAGCTTGGCATTTTGTTTTTTAGCTCTTCATTTAATAAGACAAAGAAAAGGGGAGGAACCTTTAAAAGTGTGGTTTTATTATTCCTTAGAGTTGTTTTCCTTCACCTTTACAAACATTTGTTTTAATATCAGAAAGAAGGAATAATGTGAATGTCTGGGCTCTTGGAAGCCAGTAAAAATTGTCTCTGATCTTAATAAGGCCAGAAAGTTGTCCACAATGCAGAATTTTTCAGAGTTAAAGGTATGCAAATGAAATCCCCACTCCCCCGCCTAAAAAATAAATCCTAAACATTTATTCCTCTCCTTCATCATAAGTGCTCTCTAATTTACAGTTTGTTTATGTTTATGTCTTAAAAGAACTAAGCTAAACATATAACAAGGATGAATTTATCCTTTGAATTTTATCATCCTTTGAGTACAGATGCTGCAAGTGAAGGGTACATTTCATTCACAGACACATTTTTCTTCTGCAAACAGCTATTAACTGCAGGCTGCAAGTACAGAAACTGTCCCAGTCCCACTGGGCTGGTTAGTTATCCTGGTTGCTTTATTTTTGTTCCTGTACCAAAGCAGCGTGGAATGCACTGAGGATGTGTTTGCAGACACAAAATACAAGCAAATAAAACGTTGATGTGTGTTTTCACTTGAAGGGATCTGATGGAGGTATCAGTATTTGGTAAAAGCTAGCAGAGCTCAGGAAAACACGAGTGAGTCATGAAGAGTTCTTTGAAGTGTTATTCAGGGAAATCTGTTCTCCCAGTATCTGATTATTTCTAACCTGAGTTCTCTCTGTTTTCCTTCTTGTGTCATAGGGCTTAGCAAGAATATGGATGCTAGAAAACTAGCATGTAAATTCAGGCATTTAAATAAAAGCTGGCAGCACCTTTGATTTGCACAGAAAAGGGAGAGGAGTCCCAGACACCTCAAGAAGCATCATATTATGGGCTAACTGCACGGAGTTAGCCTCCTTAGGCAGGATGTCATCACACACTTCCATAACAGAAGGTTGCAGATGAGCAAAATACTGCAGGAAAGCTTTTATTGGTAGACAGAAAACAGCTGCAGGTGTCCAGGCTGATAGGCAACATGAACCTGCCCGTATAGGCAGAGCTGCTATTCCCACCAGGGAATAATGTAAGAACGCTTCCCACGCTTGCCCCACAGTCCACAATTTTATTTCATGGACTAGAAACAAATAAAATCTATGAATTAAATCCATGTAATCCTCTGGCCTTTATAAAACAAATCCTTAATTTACTAACTGCAGAGTTTGTGAAAGAGCCTCTGTCTTATCTTTGGCTTAGTGCATTGTGAAACTTATTGAATGAAGGGACTGATATGATAAGTCAGGTATGGCTGTTTTTAAAAGGGCTGTAAACTAATGTAGCTGCAGTAGCTATCTGATCAAGCACCGTGTTGTCTCTTTCTGCCACTGAAAGCCTATTTTTCATTTATTGTCCTTTGATTGCTTCTAATTCAAAATTATTGGATTAGAGGATTTGGCTGAAAAAGCAGTATTCAAAAAAATAGCGTGGGTCTGTAGTCTTGCTTAGGAAGGTGTTATCACCAGAGTTCCTGGGAGATGCCCTGGAAGTTGGTGGATTTTTTGGTGTAAATGAACTAGGAATATGAATCCTCTTTCCATTGACTTGCAAAGGTTGTGTGGGCAGCTGCTCCCTAGTCAAAATCAGTGGGGGTTTAACCTAAGCTAAGGACCTGATGTAACCCTGTAACCCCTGTAACCCCTTCCAAATTCTTGCAGAGATCCACAAATCCCATGGTTCCTTAAAAATGCAGAGATGCCTTTAAGTCACAAGGCTAAGTCACAGACCCAGATCTGTGCTCGACATGGCTGGGAGCTGAGGGCTGGGGAGTCAGCTTAGCTGTGAGCTCACGAGGGCAGCTGGAGGCCGTGGGTCACACTGGGATGTTGCTGCACTCCCGCGTGCTCCACCTGAACCCTGGGAAAAGGCAGCGAGGTGTGAGCGGCCTGAGCCATCTCTGTTCCCAGAGCCTCCTCTCTGGTGGGAGGCAGAGCAGCTTTAAGACTCCTGGTCCTGGCTTTAAGCAATGTCTAGGCCTGTGTAGGATGCCCCGCAGGTAACATGCAAGTTTTAGACTGCCCCGTTTCCTAGGCTAGGGCTGCCCTGGCACTCTGGTGCAATTGCAGATTTCTGGTGAACCAGAGGGTTCCTCCAGTGCCAGGGAAGCTTGGCTCTCGCGGAGGCTTTGTTGCTAGTCTCCTGTGTACTGTGCTTGCGTCAAGTAACTGCAGCTGCAGGTCACCGCTGTGCTGTGTGATGTACAGGGCAGTGGCTGAGCGTGCTGCCTTTGTTTGGGATACACAGAGTGCGGTTAAGTCCAGGTGGCTGACATGACCTGCAAGTTAGCAGGCTGCTTTCCCGAGCGCCCTGCGGGAGGCTTTGCCCCCCGCGCGGCACAGGCCCCGCCGGGGAAGCTGCAGCGCGCTGGGCGAGCGGGGCCAGCAGCCGGGCCACGCACAGGGTGACACACAGAGCAGGGCCGCTCAGCGCTGGCCCAGCTGCGTGGGTAGCAGAGGCCCGAGCTCTGCGCTGCCCCGCGCAGCCGGCCACGGTCCTCAGCAGCACCAGGCCCGCGAGGGCCCCTGCGCTCCAGCTCCTAGGGCCGCTGCGAGGGAAGGGGGCTTCACTTGCACTGACTGTGCCGGTTTTCTCCTCAACAGGACAAAGAAGTGAACCTGGAGCAGGTGCACAGGCGCATGAACAGCTTGATCGACGAAGACATCGCCCACAAGCAGATCTCGCCGGCGTCCATCGAGATCTCGGCCCTGGAGATCGGCGGCATGCCGCCCGCCCAGACCCTGGAGCCGGTGCGCGAGTACCAGAACACGCAACTTTCCGTGAGCACCTTTTTACCAGAACAGACGGCGCACGGCGCCAGCAGGACACTGTCGGCCGCGGCGGGCAGCAACCTGCCGCTGCCCCTCAGCAGCTCGGCCACCATGCCCTCCATCCAGTGCAAACACAGGTCGCCCAACGGGGGCCTCTTCCGGCAGAGCCCCGTGAAAACGCCCATCCCCATGTCGTTCCAGGCCGTGCCGGGGGGCGTCATCCCCGAGGCGCTGGAGCCCTCGCACGGGACCTCCATATAGCCACCACAGACAGACCCACAACCAGCAGAGCTTTTTAATACCACATTTAAAACAGAAAAAAAAAAAAAAAAAAACACCACAGAGAGAGACTCTTACCTTTTTCTTGTATATATCTGTAAATAACGAAAGAATGAAGTGGGGTAAAAGTGTATTTTGAATATTCCCAGTTTTCGAAGTCAGTAAAAAAACAAACAAAAAAAAGCAAACAAAAATGTATGAATGACTTTGTAAATTTTGTTCTATATGAATAAAAAGGCAAACTACTTGTGATCGTTCTCAAGTGCCAAAGAAGACCAGTTACTGGGACTGAGGGCCGTACAATCTTTTTTTTTTTCCCCGTGGATTTCAACATTTGTTCATTCCTTTTTTTTTTTTTTTTTTTTTTAAAAAAAAAGAGCGAAAATAAATTACCCTTGCTAGCAAAGTTCGCTATACTTGCTAGCAAATTTCACTATACTCAGACCTCTCCTCAGAACCCTGTTTTATAGTCAAGGTGGCAATTCACAGCAAAGCAGTGACCATTGTTTTAAGCTTGAATTTTAACTAAAATCCAATAAAGAATAAACAGAAAAAAAAAAAAAAAAAACTTTTTTCCCATCTAACAAGGATTTAAGTTTCCACACAGTTTCTAAGTTAAGCACAGGTTTATTGAATTGTGTTTTTGCATGTGTTCTGTGCTGTGTGGCTCTTTTTATTTAACCTTCTGTATTTTATATATATAATATATAGCATATTATATATATAAATGCTTTGATAAATCAGAAATTTCAGGTTATGGGTGTGAAGCTTTTAAGAAAAAAATGTGCTCAGCTTTTTTTGGGGTCTCTTGCAGACAAAAGAAAATGGGGAGGAACCAATGACTTGCAGGAGCTTGCAGGAGGGCAAACTTGAGCAGAGAGGAGGTGACAGCATTAGGGGAACTCAGCCCTCTGGTGCCGTCTCTTTCTTTAGCTTTTCAAGGAATTTCTGCATAATGGATGTAGAGCATTCTGTTGAGGTCATGTCTTGAATGACAAGGCTAAGTTCATGACTATAAGCACAGCCCTGCTTTTTTTTCCATTGATTTTTTTAAAGAGAAACATTTCAATGGTCATGCTTATATTCTTGGTAGAAATGGTTATAAAATGTCATTTATTTTTTCTGTGCAACGCAATCAAAGGACAAAGAGCAATGCATAAAGCTAATGTCTTGATCTGCAAATATTACCAGTGCTATTTCA
>VZSV01000036.1:909557-935225 GCA_013398735.1 Nothocercus julius
CTGTGATTGAGTGAATGTAAGATACTGAAATTCTCCAAGCTATTAAATTGCAGTGGGGCTTATGAGTTTAACTCCCCCAAATCCCTTTGATAGTTGCTGATCAAAGCAGCTGCCAACTCACCGTTGTTTTGTGCCTGTCACCTCAGATGTGCAGATTGAGGTTTCAAGGCTGTCCCTGTATTTTGAGTGCTAATTTAAA
Source organism: Nothocercus julius (assembly GCA_013398735.1). Taxonomy (NCBI): domain Eukaryota; kingdom Metazoa; phylum Chordata; class Aves; order Tinamiformes; family Tinamidae; genus Nothocercus; species Nothocercus julius. The sequence goes on from VZSV01000036.1 coordinate 909,757, forward strand.
CTCATGTATTTGTGGAGGGTTTTTTACTTTGATCAGTCCTGAAACTTTGGTTATTTGGAATATGTTTCACTCTTAGTAACTGAAAAACTTTAGGCAAGCAATGAGGTGCATGTGGTCCAGGAGCAGAACCCCTCCCACAGATGGTGGTGCAGGGGGGAGAGTCACCCGAGGTGCCCCCGCCCCTTTGCATCGCTGCAGGGCCTGGTACTGGGGCGAGGTTGGTGATTTGGTTTGGGATCTCGGGTAGAGACAATATTGAAACAAATGTGTATTTGTGGGGTTTGGATTTGTGTAGAAGGTCTCAGATAATGTTTGAGGAAACTGAATAGTGAGAGGGTTTTTTTTTTCCCCCCACGTGGTTGTTTTTTACTAGGAGAGCTTGTTTTGGCAGGTTATATTTGAGTTCTGACTTCCCTCTCATGTCCATCTCTGGCTCTTGGGGTTCTATATGGGGAGTAAATATCTTCTGCTTGTGAAGTCCTTGGAAGGATGAAGCTGTTGCCTGGCGCAGGCACCCCTCTGTGGCGGGAGCCCTTTGGTGAAGCATTAAACCAGCCACTGTGTGCTAGCGAGAGGCTTGAGGTACCTTAGCCAGTGGCTTGTACTCAGGACTCTGCTCACTAATATGTAGCAAGCAGGGTACTGATGCACATACAGCAAATCAAACTTGATGCGTTTTCCTTATGTTCCCATGCTTCATTTTTGCTTATTGTGGCCTTCTGTGGTAGGGTCTGGGGTTTTTGTTTGTGGACTGTATATAATACAAGTCCCATGGAAAAATCCACCTGCTCAAAAAAAAAAAAAAGAGGCTGAAGAGAAGCCTCTGTGCGCTGTAAACAAGATGTTAGCTGCCTCGCTCTTAATGTTGTGGAGAGAAAGCACGCTTCAAGGACTATTAATGCAGAGACCATTAAATAAAATGCAAGCAAATATTGCTTATATTCTATTAATGCTAATGATGTTTGTATTTTCTGACTTCTTTTGTTAATTTAGTTCAATAATTCATGTAGCAGCTGCTGTGCTATTAAACTTTAGAAATATAGTCCCATTTTTAGATTTAACATGTAAACACAAAGGCAATGTTACTACTTTTTGCAATGGAAGGAATATTTATTTTAACTCTAGCAGCAAACACAGATATAAAATATTCAAAATGCAATAACTATAAAAGCACGAAGAGTTCTCATGTTTAAGTGAATGAATCTGGCTGAGAAATTGAAAACACTTTTGAGGGCCTGGACACAACAGGCAGTTCCTTGTCCATCTTAAGCACCTGGATATTGGAATGTTCTGTTGCTCTCTGCTGTTAACTTATATTTTTATGATAGCATGTGTCACAAAAATGCCCCTTTCTCTCCAGGGGAAAAAGTACAGTGTTTCACTGCCTTTCCCTTGCACTTTTGGCTCTAATATTTTGGTGATGCCTGTGGGACATAGATAAGCACAGATTTTTAAAAATAAGATAAAAATGGAAAAATGTCCTGAACAAAATCAAGCAGGCTCAGCTGTTGTGCCAGGCATTGCTTTTGTATCTAGCAAAAAGCTGCATTTCTAGCTATTTTCTCTGCCAGAAGAGCCGGTGCCTGGGGAAGCAGGAGCATGTCCAGGTGTCTCCTTCACCTTCCCTGAGGTCCATGCAGGAGCTGGGCAGCACTGGCTGGTGGCTCCTTGCTTGTCCTCTTGGGACTTGCCTGTATGGAAGCACCTCCTTTCCTGGAAGAGGTCTGGAAAGGGAATCCGTGTTGCATTAATGAGTCCCGAAACAGCCCTGGCTCTGCCTGCTGCAGCCCTATGACTCTTATAAGAGGTGAAGTGCATCTGAGTCTGTTTTGAAATTTACTGATGGAAATTATATAAATGTGAATGAAGTCAGGGATTAGGAACAGGTCTGTGTGTTAGCAAGCACCCATGTGGTATAACTTGGGTTTGTGTGTGTCTGTTTGTTTTATCCTGGGTAGCCCAGCTTGCATGTGTAAAATGCCTAAGTTTGTTGTGTGACCTTTCTAATTATTTGATTTTTACGTGTAAATTGGTTCTGTCTCAGCCAAATATTGCCTTAATTAGAAAGCAAAATATGCAGCCTACCACCTAATGTTTCCATTAGCTTATTTAAAGAATCTGCATGTTTGGAGTTTGGCCAGATTGTTTATTCAGAGTTTTGGGTTTTTTTTAAATTGGGCTATTGGTATGTAGTAATTGACATATCTGTGTTTATTAAAAACCAGATGTGTTTGAAAGCATTCTGGCACCCCAGGGGAATTTAATGTGTGCTTGTATGTAGTAGTATGGCCCTTCTGTTGCTCCAAGAGGCACCATCAAAAGCATTGTATGTTGTCTGGTAGATTTCTTGTTTGCTTGTGTGCAGGGTTGTAGCTTGTTCGGTCTGTGAAACTGTAGTGGAAGCCATTGCTTTGCCTGAAGTTCCCAAACATTTAGAGTCGGAGGAGGAAGCTGGAATTGTGAGTGTGTTGGGAAGGCAGCATCCCTTTGCTGAGGATCTGTGGCCAGTGAAGGAAGCAGGCAGTGCCCGATGCTGTGCTTGCCCTGCCCTGTAGTAGTGCGTGCACTCATGTAATGTGACATCAGTGATCATAGACCAGAAATTTTCCCAGGATGATGTAGAAAATGGGTGTGCTCAGTGCTGAGCAGGGCCCCCAGCATTTTTTTTTTTTTTCAATACAATAGCAAAATACAGGGTGATTTCTCCTCATGTAGGAAAACTTCCCAATTGTCTGCCCTTGTGAATTACTTCTTTCTGCTGGAAGAAAAGCAAAACTATCCAAAGTCTTGCTGGTTTCTGGAAGCTGCTTCACAGTCTTCTGCTGAGAATCTTGCCCCTGGCATGGGCATGCTGTTTCATAAATGACTCTTAAAGGACTCAACGTCCTCAGTTACGTCCCATCTTATTTAATTACATGTCCTGAAGAGAAGCCCTTTCAGTTTATGTTCAAGGCTGCAGGATGCATGTGAAGTGAGAGGTAGGTAGTGCTGCTTTGAGAGGAAGAAAGTTATGGCTAATCTGAGCTTTTTTTGGGACTGAAGTTACAACTCTCTGTAATGTCTGGAGAATACTTGCTTGACATCTTAGTTTTCCTTGAAATTTTCAAAGTTGTCAAGCATTTTAAACATTTTTAGAAAGAAATGCTATTTAAAAAAAAAAAAAAAACATACTGTAAAACTTCTTATAACTTGCATTAGACTTAATCAGTGCTCCTCCCCTCAGGTGTAAGGGGGAGTCAGCAGCTGCCCCATCTGAAAAACCCATTTGTCTCACCAGCTCAGTGCCCGCTGGTTACAACAGGAGTGACAGGTGCCGCTTCGGCTGTTGCCATCGCAAGGTCAGGCAGAAACGAGAGGTGACTGCTGCTTTGAGCTACCACCAACAAGACGTGCGGAGGCCCTTTTTACATCTTCACCAAAAGAGCTGAACCCCTTAGCCGTTTCCTAAATTGTAGTGAGCACTGGTCTCTGCTCAGCCTCCCTTCTACCTGCCCAACCTTTGTTTTCCTCCCAGCTCTGTGGCTCCAGTCGGTGGCCATGTGGGCCTGCAGCCCAGGCTGCGGTGGGAACGCTGCCTATGGAGTTGCGGGCATCCTGCCACTTGCTGCTCTGCATTATTGAGTTATGGTTGCAGCTTGGCCATTTAAAAGGACTTGGTGGGAGGGGGGTCATGAAGACAGACTCATTTTTAGCAATGGCTGAGCTTGGCAAGGCCTCATTTTCTTTTGGGGATCCTTTGTCTAACTCCCCACGAGTTTTTCCAGGGTGCAAAACTCCACAGGGATTGGTGCTGTTTTTAATACTCGCAGCACAGTGAAATGAGTGTCAAACCTGGTCATGCCTGGAGTGCTCAGTGTTGTGCGAGTGTCTGTTGTGTATACCCAGGCCTTTTGGGGAGGGGGGGAGTGTTGCTGGAATTTTGTAGATAATCCAGCATGCCTTGCCAGGGTTTAGTTCCTGCTGAGTGGATGCCAGGCATAATTCAAGCGCAATTCTGGGATTTCCCCACGATATTTGAGTTTCTAGGAGGATAGCTGTTAGATTTGGCAACAGCAGCTTGTACCTTAGGTAGCCAAACAACTATGCTGTATCCCAGGAGCTTTCTATGGAGAACATCTCTTACTCTGTGTCTGTTTAGCACCTAGCATTGGAGTCCTAGAGACTGCTTCTTTATATAATAATTCGGTCAAAAAGCATCCCTTGCTTTCTTCTTCCCTATAGTAAATATGGAAGTAAAGATTACTGATATCCATACTCTTCAAATCATTAAGCAAATACTATATTTCTGTGTATTAAATATGTTTAGACTTCTTTTCAAAGACAGACACTTTATGCTCTTTAGACTTACTGTTTTTGAGAGAGAGAACACAATCTGGGGCTTTCTGGGTTTCCAAAGCAGAGATGGGTAGGCAAAATAATGCAGGACAAACAAGATTTTTTCCCCCCATTCTGTTCTTTTTGTTTTCTTTTTTTAAAGCTTGGTCTTTTTACCTCTGTGTGCTCACAAGCTCTCTGAAGTTCTTGGCTGTAGAATAGAAAGTTTTCAGACGCTGGGACACTGGCATAAGGCAGATTTGTCTTTCTTTTGCTTCCACCAACTCTTTTGCTACGTGGTTATATGTAGCTATTGGCCTCAGGTACCATCTGAGGATTTCTGATATGAAGTTGACAGCTTTGTGTGGCTCTTGGAGCACTGTTTTGGCCCTTCCCTGACAGCATACGGATGCTAGTAAAGCAAAATGAGAGAAACTGAGAACCTGTTGTCTAACCCAAACTGCTGCAGATTTAACCTGAGTTGCAAACTTTGCAACTTCATTCTGCTCAGAGTCAAATCTCTCAGGCTTTTTGTCAGACCTTGAGCCCCTCTTAGTGAAGAATCTTCTTCCAGCTGTGTGAGCTGATGCACATTCGGTGTTGGAGTGTGGGGTGGGAAGCTGCCCCATAGGCCCCTCTGAGGAGCTGTGGCACGCGTGCTCTTGGACACTAGTCCCAGAGCAGGCACAGAGCCAATACTGTATCTTATACTGAATGTTTTCTCCCCTCCTCATCTCTTTAATCTTCTGGTGTAGACTGGGACTAAAAGCTCTTAAATATCTCGTTTCTGTTGCAAGAAATGATCGTTTAGTTTACTTTCTAAAATGGCTTTTGGATAAGTCAACCATATGCCTCATTGCTTGTAAGAATAATAAATACCTCTGGGCTTTGGCAAGTCCTTAGCTAAATGACTCCAGGGTCAATTTTCTCTAATAGACTTAGTCACTGGATGCATGCTAATTTTTGAGGGAAAAGGAACAAAGAGGAGGTATGTGGAAGAGTGTCTTCAGAGGGGCGTTGGTGGCAGTGACAAGCCTCCCTGAACCCAGGGAAGGACATCCAAGCCCTGTTCCACCTGCCTTTGATCTGTCCTAAAAAGGGTTTCTGGAAATCTGGCAGGTGGCCCATTGAGTGCAAATGGGTGCTAACCAGATCACTTCCTTCTGGTCCTTTGGGAGGACTGAAGAGCTGAGGTTTCCATCTCTTCCAAGCTGCACTGAAGTGAAATGCTGAAGCTGATGGACTCTCAGGGAGTGGAATTAGCATGCTCTGCACAGCTCATGGATATATTTAGAAAATTAATTTCAGGCTCTTCTGACTTCTGCTCTTTTTTTTTTTTTTTTTTTTTTTTTTTTTTTTTCTCTCCTCTCCCCTGCTTCTTGAAAGGGCCCCAGAGCTGAATTAACTCCAGGACCATTGGTGTGAATTTGGTCCCTGTGCTGGTGTGGTCACTATTTGAGCATGGTGCAGGATGAGCCCCTCTTCTCCGACAGGTTTTCTCATGACAGCGGCTGAGGTCTCACCTGGCACAGTTTGGTGTTTTCTCTGCAGTATCATCAGAGGGCTCCGAATAATGAATGAGTTCTGGAAACCAGTTATCCTCTCCTCCCTACTGTAGGAGAGATCCAGGGAGGTGCTGAACATTTCTGCTAGGGCAGTGAGGCCTGTTCTCCAGATAAATAACTTACCTATGCTTTGGTTTCACAACTTGCAAGGCCCATGAACTGTCACAGTATTTAGACCCTTTGCATAGGTGCAGTATAAAATAAAGCTGTGGGAGCTGGTCTCTGCCAATGCAAGGGCGCGAGAAAGCTTTCTGCTTCCTATGCTGAGCTCCCCGACGAGCAAATAGTTTCTTCCTCTGCCCCTTTCTCCCATGTCTTGGTAGGTGTGCATGGTCAGGGGTGGGGGGGGAAGAGGGAGTGAGGAGAGAGGGTAAAAAAGTGAATAAAGATGGGAGCTACCAGGTGATTATACCAATGCCCCAGATGCAAATAAACTAGAAGGAGCTTATTACTCTTTGCATATACTTAAAAATGGGACCAAGCAGTCAAATTGAAAGGTTAAAAGTAGAATACAGGGACTTCTCGATTAAAAGCATGAGCCATTCATAAGTCAGGAGAAACACCATTACCCATGTGTGTAAAAGGGGTGCACGGTGGAGCAGGATGCACCACACAGCTACTGTGAGGGCAGCACTGGCGATAGCCGTAATGGAAACGGCACGGTTCGAAGGAAGCAAAAGCACGGGAAGGCAAAGCTGAGCTTGAACTGCGGAAGTCAGGGGAAAAATCCAATTTATGGGTGTGGTTGCAGGTGATTTTGAGCAATATAGAGAACCGAGCAACTGAATTGCTAGGAAATGGGTCAAATTAGGAGAGGGGTTGTTTGCCACATTGGCTAATGTGAGGTTGGTCAGAATTCCTGTTCTTCCAGCATCTGGATAAATTGGTGGTTATATTGCAAACCAGGCAATTTGGGCCTCATCTTGGCGTGGCCCTGCAAGTGAGCTGCTGACAAACAGGTACTACCAGAAGCAGTTGCTCCTTCTGGATTCCCCCCAGAAGTTGGTTTGGAACAAGCTAAAATACTGTATGTAGCCTTGGCCAGTGCTGCCAGGCTATGGGGAAACATGGACTAAGCTCAAGTGAGAAGTAACAAAAGAAACATGCCTCACAAACACCTAGCTGAGCAGTGTGTAGGAAATAGTTATTTCCTTCTCGTGTGACCCCTCTGTAGGGATCATGTTTCAGTGATTATTCTGTTTGTTTGTACCCGTTGTCCCTTGTCCTGTTGCTGGCCACCACCAAGGAGAGCTTGGCCTTTAAATACTCCCCTCGGGTATTTGTACATGTTAAGATGCCATCTCAATTTTCCTTCTCCAGGCTGAGCAGGCCCAGCTTGCTTAGTCTTTCCTCTTAATGTAGATGCTCCAGTCCCTTCCCTTGTAAACAGTCTCCTTGAGGGCAAAATTTGAAGTTACAGGGGCTTTCTGGGAGGGGTGTGGGTCCCCAGCAGGCCTCACCTTGGCCCTTTGTGGTCTCATGGCTGCTGGGGGATATCCAAGCCTTGTTTAGGAACCAAACATCCCAGTCTGTCACTTAACAATGCAGCAAAGAGCATATTGCAGGAACACTTAGAGCTCTTTTATCAGGCAAATATCTCCACAGATGTCCTGAGTACTCACTGAGCAATCAATGTATTGACTACTGCATTTAGTGAGTCATATGTGTCTGTTATCTAAATGTGTGTTTTTCTTATAAATTAAGAGGTGTTTTTGTTGTTGTTGTTGCTTTGGTAAGCACTAGCTTACCAAAGAAGAAGAGAGACTCAACTTCTAGGGGTTTCTAGAAAAAACTTTCAACATGGCTGGAGTTTGCTGCCTGCAGGCAACCCATGAGCTCCAGCTCATGCTGTGGCACAGAGCTAAGAGCTGCTCTTAGAGAAGTTCATTACCTCAGTTAAGGGGTGTATCACAATGATGTGGTGGAGGAGAGAAATGCGACAAAACTCCTTGAATAGCAGGTGGGCAGGTGCTGCCCCTGACCTGCAAGCTGTTGGCAAAGCCTCTTGGTCATGGGCTCTGCCCTCAGCTGTGGTCACTCCATGCTCTCCTCCCGAAGCTGGGGACTCCAGCTGCTCTGCGGTTGTTCTCCTGTCTGAGCAAAATGCTGTTTCCAGAGTTTCTGCTGCTAGGAGGATGGGGGGGTGTGGGGGGGAATCTGGCCTTGCTTGAACTGTCCCATGCTTAAATCCCTGTTACAAAGGTCCAGTGCTATTGGGTAGAATTTGTTGCTTGCTCTTGTGTATGTGTGGTGGTTTTTTTTTTGTGTGTGTGTGTGTGTTTTTTTTTTTTTTTTCCTGATGGCTGTGACAGTAGGAGGTGCCTTCTCTTCAGCATAGGGTCTTGGTCCACATGGAGCTTTTCTAAGTACCAACCCTTTGTTCCATTAACTAGGAGCTCCCCAGGCTGTCTGGGGTTTAGAGTTACTCAAGGTTCATTGGCCTGTATTAAATCATGACTATTTGTGTAGCACACGCGTATGGAAATGTAACTATCTGAGGAGTACTGTTATCAAAGGCATATTTTGGCTTTCTTTTTCTTTTCTTCTAAGAAGGATAGCAGAAATCAATGGTTCTGCTTTAAACTTCAGCTGTTAAAAATATCTTGTTTACTTGATACAGCATTTGATAACTGGGATCTTTGTGCTAAGGAAGTCAATGAACATTGTCTGCAGGATGGTACTTCAGACCTGTCTTTTGAGCATTTGGCAACTTGTGCTAGGCTTTGAAGTGACATGTGGTTAAGTCATATTGTGAGTGGTTGAAAGTACCCTTTCTTGTCTGTGTTTTCTCTTTAACACACTTGCCTTAAACGCAGCACAGTACCAAGCAAAGGCAGTTGCTTATTTGGAGAGAAGCCAGGCAGGCTCTTGGCCTGTCTCAGCCAGCCCACTTTGCCCCAAGGGCTAGAGAAACATCCACAGGGGCTAAAGCTGCTGCCAGGTATGGGGATCGCAACATGTGTACAGTCAATATTTGTATTTGGCTCTTCCAGTCTCCTCCTTGGACAAGTCCCGCCTTCCCTGAAATGCTGCCAGTGCTTGGGGCAGACCATGCACTATGCGTGGGATCATAGGCTAGGTTGGATTCATCTCACTGGCGTTTTATCAGGATACTGCCTTCACAGCAAGGACGTGACTTCACTTTTTAATCACATCTTCTTTTTCTGTTACTTAAGCTTTGCTCCCTGCAACATCTTGCATTGAGGGGCTAAAAAGTGTCTATCGCTGTTCTCAGCCAGTGCTTCTCTGGATTTTTGGAGAAGCTCAGGCAAGAGTTAGGCCATGAAAAAGTATTCTGAAATAAATAATGCAGGCCTATTAACTGGCATAAATACTGTCAGTGTTTACAGATGCATTTATATGCAGAAGCTTAGATGTCAGTGGTAAAAATAACAGCACAGATAAAATGTTAACTTTTTTTGTGTGTTCTGCCATGTACCTTTTCTGCCTTGATAGCTGCCCTCTGGATTGAGGCAAATAGAGCTCTAGGAAGGGGAGAAAAGGCAGCAGTGTTTTAAGATGGAGCGATGCAATGAAAATGGAATGTGTAGTGGAGCCTCCTCAGGGCTGCCTGGATGTGGCCCCTGCTTCCCCACGGAGTTCTTGCTTTGCTGCCCGATGCTCCTGCTGTCCAAGGAGCCAGTCCTGCAGTGGGATCCCCACTCCCTGGTAGAAGGACGATTTCACTTCATGCAGCAGGAGAGCTGTGTATATTTGGCATTTCTTCCTTTTTCCACACTGGCTGTGCGCATTATCTTGAAAATCAATGGGCGAGAGTGCAGGAGCCCAGTTAAGCATCTCGGTGATCTGAAAGGCACTGGAGTAAAACATGGGTATTGATGGCTTAAGTAAATTGCTCCCATAAACTGGTCCAGGAGGGATTTCTCTGAGGATGTGAAGCTAAGGAGCAGCCCTGCGAGCTGATGCCTCCCCCAGCCCGGGGAGGCAGTGGCGCTTTGATCGCAGCGGTAAGGCTCTTCAGAAATCGGCATAGGCAAGCAGCGGGCATCTCAGTACTGCAACTCGTAATTGAAGAAAAGGGGAAAAATCCACAGGTGACTATCCTTACATACCTGGCAAGATGTTGGCGCAAATTGCAGGCCCAGCAGTGCTGATTGAAGTGCTGTTCTTGCCAGCAATAAAATTATGAGCAAATTGACTCTTGACTCATGTTCTGCAGAGTCACTGACACAGCAGAGCAAGAGTCTAGAGTGTCGTCAAGTCCAAAAAAAAGTGTTTGATGACTGATCTTGTGTGTTTTAAGTGGCTGTGTGAGAGTAAGGCCAGAGGAGAGCTTGACAGTTGTTTTTAGGGTCTGTGGACTCATCTCACCTGCCTTTGAGTGCCTCAAGTGCAGAGCTGTGCAGACCTGCATGTTGCTGTGCAATGGAAATGTCCTTGCTAACACTGCTAACTTGCCAAATTTTGATATGTTTAGTCCTTTTTTTAAAACAAAATATGTGTGTCTGTGGAGGGTGTGTGTGTGTGTGTGTGTATATATATATATATATACACACATGCATGCACACAACTTCTCCTCTCCCTCCTCCACTTTATTGCCCTAAGGCTGCTAGGCAAATTCCTGCTGAACTGGGAGCTGTGATTTCCTCACTGGCACCTTCCTAATGCAGGTGCTTGGGTTTTAATTTTATGTGCCTTCAGAAACAACTTTAGAAAGTTGCTTTTTGTTTGTTTAATACAGTTTAGCAATAATATGCCCTCTTTTTCTTAGCTATTAATTTTGAAATTTTGCCCTTCCTTAGAAAACTATGGTGAGTAAAGGTTCAGAAGAAACAGTTGATCCTGGATTCTTGAGATGCTTAACTCTGACCAGCAAGAGTTGTACCTTGAAGTCTTTCACCTCTGGAAAAGAGGGCTGTAGTTTTCCTATAGCACAGGCCTTCCTCCAGCCCCTAGTGGGTCCTGGGTTTGGGGGAAGTAAAAGCTGCAACAGGGAGCTTGAGAGAAGTCTTAAATTTTTTTCTAACTTTGAGCCCAGTACAGCATGACTTATTTTAATTAAAGTCTAGTTTGCAGTTGAAAGGATAAAAGAAATGGTCCTAAGTGTTTTGTGTTTTAGGACTCTGTAAAAGTGCCTTATGTAGGGCTTCTTCCATCCTGTAAAGTGGCATATGTAAAATGTGACAAGGCAGTACAGAAAGGTTTTACTGGCCCTTGTTGTAATAACTTTCATAATCTATTCATGGGTTCACTGCTCATGAGTAATTTGGTCATCCCAAATACATGCCAGTAAACATTTTTTATCTCAGCCTGTGCTATCATGTCCTCTGCTCCCTAGGTGGGCAGATCAGTAGAGACGTGCAAGAAGTATGTTGTAGCTCCTTTAAGGGAGAATTGAAATAGTATAGCAGTTCAGCTGCGATGAAGAAAAAAGTGATTAAATGAAGAGAAGCTGATACAAACTGCTACTAAAGCAAATGTGGTCTGGGTTTTGACATGAGAACTATAAAACCTTTAAAGTGTCTAAGATTACAAATGCTGATGGATCAAAAGCTGATGTTTCTGAAATTTGCTGTGTATTACTGTAGGTCTTCTGAACTTATTTATTTTTATTTTTTAAACCAAGTGAATAGCAGTGGAACAGTTATTCCTGCGTAACTAGAGCTGTGTTCTGGACTCGTTTTATGGCCCCTGAGGTGTTCAGGAGGGAGCACTTCATGCAGGAGAGCATAGATTGGATGTAAATCTAAAATCAGGTTGTCTGCACTCATAGAGAGCGATCTCTCATAAATCTGGCTTGACACGAGTCCCTATTTTTAGCTTGGCTGTACAGTATCATATGACTAAGTGCCCCCGGGTGTGCGCTGCTCCCACGAAGACGAGGAGTCCCTCGGAGAGGCAGCTCGCGTTCTCGTGCTACATAAAAAAGTGTAATGAACTCCTGGCTAACGTGATGGTTTATAACCACGCGAGCTTGCAGCTACCTGCACATAGGGGTAACATACTCATTGCCATCCAGTCCCTCTAACACTTCAGACTGGTGGTAGGAAATTTATCATCTGGGAGGTTGTTTTTCTGTCATATTGCTCGCACTGTGCATACTCCCTGTGTGCGGCATGGGAAGACAGAGGCTTATTGGCCCCTTTCTAACCTGTGGCTTTTATAAGGGAATATATGGAGGGTGCTCTCCTGCTGTGTGGTGTCTCTGCTAAGTTAAAGAATGACTGTTCTTTTTTTGTTGAATGTGTGCTTTCTTTCACTTTTTAAAATATGTATATATATGAATCCCTCAAGGAAGCATCATTTGAGTAGTGGTCTCAAATTTGTATCTCCGTGGGCATGAACTGAAGGAGCGGGGGAAAGGCTGCATGGACCCACGTGGTGGTGTTGTGAGTAGAGCTCGTGGGTTTACCCCAAAGACACCAGAGCTTTTTCCTTCTCACCTGCGGGAATTTTTATTTTGTGTGATGGTAGTGAGTGTTGCTTGGGCCAGGCATACAGAGGTGCAAGTGCCATCATGTAGGCCAGTGCACTTGTTGGGGCACTAGCTGAGTAGCTCCTCTTTTGGTGAATATGGAGGATAAAACTTCTCATCACTCACTAATTCAGAATGCCCAGGCTGAGATTCTGCATCATCAAATTCTTTTTCCCAAAACAGCCTCATCCACTGAGCAGTGCTTTATCCTTTCCAAACATTAGGCTTTCCTTGCTACCTAAATAGCTACTGAAGCAAGGCCGCTTGCTACTTTAATGCACAGCTTCATGAAAAAGAGGCACTGAGACATATTGGAAAATGTAACTGGGTAGTTGCATTGTCACTTCTCCCAGTAACTTATTAGGTGTACCTCAGAGGTGTAGAGAGACTAGTCCTTTTAGTACTTGATATAAGCTATGTTTATTTGGAGGCAAACCGCGTGAAGAGAACAATATCCCTTTTCCATGTGCATATGTTTGGCTGCTGTCTGCACACCATGAGCCATGTATGGATGCAGCAGAAATCAAGGCATTTGTCATGTAACTGAAGTTTCTTTACTTACATTGTAGTGTTACTTAAATACGGTAAATTTATGCAAAGTCTTCAGCTGTTACCAAGGCTCTTGGACTGGCATGTAAATCATTAATAAGTGACAGCTAGAAAATGTGAAACTTCCTATAAAAAAAAAAAAATTCAGTTGAATTTTTTTTGTTTGTCTTCAGCAGTAAATCAAGAACTGACACATTCCAGCTGTGAATGAGAATCTTTTAATTCTGAATTATGCTCCCTTTCCTCTGGGGAGAGGCACTGTGGGGACTGGTCTTGGACATTCATGGATCCTTTCTCAGTGATGTCCTCTCTCTCCCTTTCCTCTTGTGATGGGGCTTGAAGTGTGGTGTTAGATATCTGGATGTAATTCAATAGCTTACAAAGAAGAGAAAGGAGGAAAGGATGCATTCATTTTCCTTGAAGTACTGATTTACTGATTTTTATTTATTTTTTTTTCCTCAGATTGAGGTAACTTGGTATTCAATATTTTGCTAAAAGCCTAGTATTACTGAAGAAAGCAACACCATATTGTTTAAATATATATATAATGCAGCTGAAAGCATCATATTAAAAAAAGTTGACCTAACCCAGGGGACACGATCCCAGAGCTGTAAAAGTGCTCTCAGTTTTGTGGTTTTTGGTCACACTACACATCTTTGGGAAATTATTCCATGAGAAGTATACAGTGAAGAAACCTTGTTTTCTTTCTGATGTTTTGGATGTATTTAAATTAGGTGGAATTTTAAAATTATGTATAGAAAACAAGGTGGATGTTTAGGACATTAAAAACATTATAACTATTCTGTTATTAATAATTGCGGTGCTGCAGATCTAACACAGTTCAAAAAAGTCACTTAAGTAGTATCTCATATGAGAAATGAGACATGTTAATTTTGTGAATGCTTTCGGTATAGTGGAGAGAGGCTCTTGAGTTAAGCTGACTTGAATAGAAATGTTGTTTCCATTGAGAGATGAAAGAAAGGCAGCCAGTACGGTTGGACTCTGGTGCACCCATGCACAGGCAACCTGGTTGGTGCAAATCCTGTTTGAAGGAGCTTGCAAATTAGCTTGCTAAAAGGAGAGTCAAAAAAGTATTGAACTCATAGTTGTCGCATACACAGATCTAATGAAAATACTTAACTATTTTGTTCCAGACCAAACTTTTGTAATTCAGTTTTATTTTTCCTAGAAAATCTTTAATCATAATTAAATTGACCTACATACTGTATTCGTAATCATATTCAAGCTGATGTGAAAAGGGCTTAGAAAGGACTCTTCCAAGTGCCAATTAAGTCCAGGACATAGACTCTGGATGATGACTTATGCAACAGAGAATAAATCAGTCTGTAAAACTATAAAATCAATTTTGCTTCATGTTGCTCATGAAACAATTAATAGAAACTATCTGACTTCAAAACTATAAAATCAATTTTTGCTTCATGTTTTTTCATAAAGCAATTAATACGAACAATCTGCCTTCAAATGTCTGCTGCCTTGGAAGCCACTGGATCATTAGCGTTAAACATGTCAACAAGTCTCTGACTATGTAAATGGAATTACTAGTTGAGGCAGCGCAATAAATTGCATTTTGGTTATTGATCTTTCGCAGGCAAGAGGAAAGCGGTAGCAAGAGTTTTATATGTGTGTGTGTGTGTGTATGTGTGTATATATATATATATATATAATTTGTGGAAAGGGAGGAAGATGGGCAGTGACCAAAAGCTTGTCATAGCTCACCTTTACGTCCTTAGCTTTGCATACATAGTTATGTAGTTGTGGCCAGCATTTCAATAAAGATGGGGTTTGAGCTGGCAAGTGGTGTATGGGGGCCGGGGGCTCTGATTTTTGGTTTTGTACAGCCTGGGCACGATTTAATAACACCTTTGGGTCATTGCAGCCGAGGTTGTTTGAGGCAAGGAACTGCCATGGCTTTGAGAGCTACATGGACCCAAAGGTGAAAAAGGAGCTCAAAGGAGTTTGTGGGAGGGAAGTGTTTGCAGAAGGTGAAGACAATGGCAAACCAATATTTAATTTCTAATAGTTCCAATTTGTGGTTCTTAGCCACAAATTGTGATCCATTAGGAGATGCTTTCTGTGGGAGTGCAACTTTGCCTAAAGCAATTGTGCAACTGCTGTTTTTTCTTGTGGTGTTGGTGAGTCTCTGCGTGTTGCCTCACAGCTGATAACACGTGCCCTGGCGTTGCTCTTTTGGGCTGATTCTCTGCCTCTTTGGTCTTTTTCTTGTGTTTATAGAAACCCATATTTCTACATCTATTTAGCCAATCCATATCTGGTGATTGGGATGATTGGGAATTTATAGCATGGTCTCCTGTTGACTTCTATTCTGGTTAGGCTTATAGTAACAAATTTTAGTTATGTAGAAATAAATTATCATTTGTATTATCCTTGGACCCCCAAGGCTTGCTACTTCCTTACAAATTTATACCATAAAAAAATGCTTTTCTCTTAAAGAGGTTACTATTATTCCATGTAAACCTAATAGACAAGGAAAGTCAGAAAGGAATTATCAGATCTGTTACTTTCTCATGCTGGTTTCACCTGGGAAACTGCAGACAGATGAAATTTCTCTACAGGTCTCTGAGAATTTCATTCAGGAGATGGGGAGTTCAGCTAAAAATGTAAGATTTGAAATCACACCTATTAGTAGTCAGGGCTCTCTCCCTTGGCCAGCATAGCCTATGTAGGCATCTAAATGCATATAAATAATAATAAAGTATTCCCACAGCTGATTCATTATAGAGTAAAAAGATTCAGATATTTTAATCTGGAGCTCTCAAATCTAAAATAAATCTCCATGCTTTCAGCTGCTTTGCTGTTATTAAAGTTCAAGTTAAAAGTTCAAGTTATATTTCTTAGGTGCAGTCCTTATGTTAATGAATATGAGCTATCTGAAGCCATAACCTGAGCCTAAAGGAAATGGATTATGTTTCTAAATTTAGCAGTGGCCCTGTGTGTGTGTGTGTGTGTGCGCAGTATATAGGCTCATCTGAAAGCTTTTGCAAAAAGTACCAGCTTATAATGGTTTAAAAAAATTTTTTTCATGTGTTGCTAGCATTTTACTGGCTAGCATTAAGCGTACTGCAGACGATTTCCATTTTGCCCTTGCTCTGGGCTTTACCCCATGCCCTGTGATGGCCTCCAGGCTCCCTGCATGAAGCCTCTCTAGGCAGGGTTGTGTTTGTGGTGTGATGGGAGGGACTTATTTAAGTTTAAAAATAAATACTTTTCCCCCCCCTACACATGTACCTATTTCAAAGCCATTGGAAAGCTTGCAAAGCCCCAGCTTGCAGCCTCATTAGAAGAACATTTATGAAGTGGTATAGGCATACAGAAACTTTGGATTTCAGTCTTTGCTGCATACAACAAAGTTCTGCTTATCAATGAGGTTCAGTGATCTGTCAGTGTTCTGCTTATAGCTGAGCCAGCTGGACCCTACCCATCTCAGTAACTTCTCTGGTAGTTTCATGGAAAACAAAGCACCTGTTGGGAAACAGCAGTGCTCAGGCACCTGCAGAGCTGCCAAGTGGAAATTCTGTTTTGGCCAGGTCTTTCCAAAGCCCCCTATGTCCACAGGGCACAGCGGAACCTGTCTGGTAGCGCAGGAGCTTTGATGTTACTGGCATTGGTGATGGTGCAAGTCCTGGCTACCAACAGCTCTCTGAAGGCCCCAGAGTTTTGTCTCTCTCATTTATTGGTCTGGGTAAATCAGTGACCTGCGTTTCCCTCCCAGCTTTGAAATTTAGAAATTGTTTTCTGCTCGGGCCAGACCCACAGACCGTGGCTGCTTTACCAGAAGCCTTTTGCTCTGGTTTTCTGCCCTGCACAAAGAATTGCCATTCTAAATGTAAGAGACTGGTTAGGGCTAATTTTAGGAGCTTGATGAACCATGGTTTTCTTTTCATTTGCTTGTAGGAGTTGTAAATTGCTAATGATCTGCAGCAGAAATTAATTATTGCTAATTGCTCCCTTTCAGCCAGAGCTCAAGTTGTCTTTTAGCTCAGCAGGCAGTTACAGGTTAAATGAAGTCCAAATCTCATTTCCTTTTCTGTCCTTGAAGCAGGCAGCAGACCCTGTGCCCTCCTTGTATCTGGGTACGAATTAGCTCATGTGGGAAGGGGAGTGTGGATTTCTTTGGCATGTTTTTTGGGGCAAGGAGGACATCTGCATTTAAAGCTGAGATGGGACTGGAGACAGATGAAGGGGCATGTACTCTCCTCAAAAGGATGCTGTCCTGTATGCAGCTTGTATATGAACAGGAATACTTGCAGTGTACTTGGAGGGCTCATATACTTTGCAATGGTGTTTTGCACTTCATTTCTTCCTGAGTGAGAGCTGAAATTCCAGCCAAAAGATGTGAGCAATCTTGGAGATGGGGAGAGCTGAGGCTTTTTCTTGGGCTGTGCTAGAGTCCAAATGAGCCCTGGTGTGTACCGAGACCAAAACAATCCCTGTTTTTAGGCACTGTCACTTTGGTATGAAGTCTCCCTAGTAAATGCAGTCTCTGCTGGGTCTAAACAACAATCGGGCTGCTGCTGTAAGATGAGGAGGCTGCAAGGAGGAGAAAGGAAATGTGATCCAGAATGCAGGGGTTCAGACGCAGGTATTTCTGACCTTTTGGGAAGATACCTATTTTTTCATTACGCTTCTAGATCTCTGCAAATCTCTGCTGGCCCTTTCCTCCCCTTTAAAACAAAGGTTAAAACCAGCCTTTGACGCCAACTATTTTTTCAGACTTTTGCCTCAGCACCTGTGCATTATGGAGCTTGTCTTACGCTTTCCTTGCCTATTTGAATAGGATAAGGGGGGAGAAAAAAATTGTGAAATGGGGAAGTGCAATGAGAGAACCGTTTTAATAAAATGTGCTGAGGAGCTAGAAAATATGAACTTTCTTCAGCTTTTAACTGCACTGGGTGTATTTCAAGTTGACTCAGTTCCTTTGAGCTTGGTTGGGATAGCATGAAGACAATGACATCTGAAGCCTTCTCCGAGATGGGATTTTAAAGAGGATGGGTGGAAGAGCTGAAGTCAATGAGGCAGACCCTGGTTTTGAATGCAGTAGGTGTTCACCACGGCCCATAGGGACCGTGTGGGGTCTGGTGGGCCACTGGAGCAGGTGGCTGGTTGTCCCTGTCCCATGTGGCAGGACACAGGCAATGCATAGTGTGGTGGCATTGGCTGTGTGCCAAGGAATGGTCATTGCTGCCTCCACCTCCTCTCACGCCTCTGCAGGGAGCCAAGGACAGCTTCTCCCGGAGCGGTGCCGTACACAGCTGTGTCCCTGGAGAGCTCACCTGCCGCCTTCGTTACAGCGGGCACCGAGGGCCGTTGGACTGTAAGTGCTTGTGCTCTCTGGCTGTGAATCAATCCGTCGTCAGCCTCAGCAGTATCGATGTGTGCTCACCACACGTTTTGAACAGATTAATAACCAGAAACCTTCAGAGCTAGCCTATGCACTGCAACGTGTGTAATGTATGCAGCCTTCCAGGGTCTGCAAGAGCGTGGAGACCGCTCTGTGTGGGGCGGGATTGATGGAGGAGAGAAGGGATCATGGAGGTTCTCACTGAGACCAACTGATGTGGGGAAGCCACGCTGGAGGCAAGTGGGAACAGCGCGTGTGTTGCCCATGTGCAGCGTGTGCCCCCAGGAGAAGGCATTAGGTAGAAACTGCTTCCAGTTTACCGTGTCTCCTCCTTGGCTTGTTGTGGGAGCAGTTGGTGCAGTGCANCACCTGTGAGCAAATAGGTCTCTGATGTGCCTCTGTAGGTGGCCAAGGTTAAGAGCAGGCAGTTGTGTTTTGCCAAAGTACAGCCCTGGCTATTCGGAGCTCCCTCATCATTTAAAGTTCCTCTCTTCTTTTATGGCACCAAAATAGCAGGAAAAAACACAGATTACTTTAGTTGTACTCCAATTTTGGATGTTGTATAAAGTGACTCTGAGGTGTTCTCCCCGACTCCCAAAATCATGAGCTTTGTTTCTCAATCTCCTTAGCCTCCAGTCCCCAACCAGTGGCCAATATGATGCCCTTGAGACACTGACCTAAGTTTATTGCTTTGCCTTTATTATCTTTTTTTTCTGAATATTAAGGATCTTCAACCAGATCCTGAGAAGGACCTTATTAAAGAGCCCCATTATATTCTGTTTCATGGAGATGAACACAAACTTTATGTAAGGTTTTTGCATGTTCAGCTTCAAAAGTCTTGCTAAATATAAGGCCTTTAGGCATCAGCACCAGCATCTGGAAGTTTTAAACAAGCTATTTTCTGCCATTATTAAATCCTTTCCATTTGCTTTTTAATTTTCCAAATAATCATTTTTATCCTGAATGAATAGCTATAATCAATTTCTGAAGCATATTCTCCTGGGTATTAAATCATACAACCTTTTAGCCAGCTTTATTATACAGTTTCAGTTTATATAAATGTATGTACTCTAGATTTATTTATAGAATGTGTAGCTATTACAGCTGAGTATTTAAATCAAAATGAATAATTTATACAGATTTTCTACTTTAGACTGTTCATTAGAAAAATCATGATTTTAATTTTTCCTCTCCATGTCTCATCTTATTCTTTTATTTAACCATACAGATTGATTTGAAAGCAGTCTGCTGTGGGTGTCTGTATTTTTAATCAATCCATGCTGATTAGTTGTGTTTGGTCAGTGGTGTAATATGACATTGTTCTTCTGCTTTGACTGCATGGATGCGCAGATAATCACAGGATGAATCATTACGTTTGCAAAGGAAAATCAATTTTCTACCAATTCCCTTCCCAGGAGTGTTTTTTATAAAGTTGAGTTGTGGAAAGGCAATATTTCCGAATAGGCCGGTCATTTTGGAGCGTCTCCCTTGAGCAGCTTTAAGTGACTGATTTGTGCCCGCTTTGCTCCCCAGCCAAGCCCGCGGCCGTGCTGCTCTGCTCCGTGTGTCTGTCGGTGTGCGGTGGTTCCGGCGAGGGCAGGAATTTCGGCAGCCTGGTACCGCGTGGTGTTGTTAGGCACAGTGGTCTTGCATAAGCTGATAAAAATGAGGTAGCGCAGCAGGCTAACACAGAGAGAAATAAAATTACTGTGCTGACAGCCCTCTGCTGATGAAGATGAATATCTCCTGGGCCTCTCTGAAAGGAGAGATTCAGCTGCTTGTAAATTATTTTTAATGATTATTAGTGTTTTAACATTTTTTAAAAGAATAGATGGGAATTTTCCAAAGAACATTGTTTTCTTTTTTTAAATGCCTTGAAGAGATGAGCTGGCCCCATGGCCATGAATGCACGTGGTGGTGTGAGAGTCACCTTGTGGTGCCTCCAGAAGAACCATGCCCAGAAACCAAGTAGCTGGTGCTTGAATTAAATACTGCGGAAGCTGAATAAAGGCTTTTAACATCTTGTAGGCAGTTTGATGCCTAAATCTCCCTGTGGATCTAATTCAAGCCAAGCACTTGCAGGGTTAGTTTCCTGTGCTGGAAGCAGGTTGCTGGATGCAGATGTGGGTCTGGCTGAAACACGGTAGGAGCCCAAGGTGGAGCGCCCGGGGATGGCTCTGCGGGGCGTGAGCTGAGGGCCAGCAGATCTGCATGCAGTCCTTTGAGGTGCTGATAAGGAGAGTCTTATTCTGCCTTTCTTGGAGAAACACAAAGGAGAAAATAAAAAAATTAAAAACCTCACCCCTGGGACCCTGAAGAAATAGAGGAAGCAAATTGAATTACTGTAGGAAAAGAAAAATCACTGGCAGAAGTGTGAAGTGTTGATCTTATGTATTTTTTGTGCATTGTGGAGATCCTTAAAGGCTGGCAGCATTTTAATTAAATGTGACAGCCTGACAAAAGGAGCAGCTAGGTGTGAAACGCGTATCCCGCTGCAGGGAGGCCTCGTGCATGGCCGCCGGCGCTGCGGGCGGCCGGTCAGCTGCGCCTCCCCAGCACCGTGCTCCACGCGCTCTCATCCACGCAGGGCATTGGGACCTTGGTTGCCTGTAGATGTAGCCTGGAAAAATGCTGAGGAACTGCTTTTTTTTTTTTTATTTATTTTTTTATTTTTATTTTTTTTTTAAACTTTTTTTTTCTTTAGAGAAGAAAAAAGCTTAGGTGTAGGATTCTGACACTTCATCATATTATTATCAGAGACCGTAGCCTGTAATGGCTCTTCGTACCATTAACTGGCCTTTCCATGAGATGCTTCTTCCAATGTGAGGGTTCCTAGCTCAGCAAGGCTTTGCTGCGCTTCAGGCATGTCTGTTATTAGTTGATCTGCTGTCCATTGTAGTATGTTTGGTCATAATTAATTAGAATTTATTTTATCCATAATGTGGACATTTCATGTTGTCTCTTTTTGTGCTTCCTTTGCTACTACAGTCACAGGCTTTCCCTGCCGTTGGGACTTTGGTGCCCGCTGCGGTGTCATGAGGCAGCCGTGTTTGCCTGGGCCTCTGGTAGCATCAAGAAAACCTTAAATTCAGCTCAGTTTGAGGGCTCTGAATTTTCAGTCCCATTTCTAAGGTGCTGAGTATATTAAGTTTTTTTCAGGATGAGGTGTCCAAGCCCTCATCTTGGGCTTGGACACCTCTGGGGATTACAGGGAAACCAAAGCAAGGTTGGCAGAGTTGAGTCTGCTTTACCTCCCGAAGCTCCAATGGTGGCCTATGTCTGGACGCTAAGAGCCACCCACATTAATTTTGTGAGCAATGTCGCTCACGTTAATCTCTTCCACAACAGATTGTGTTGCAGAAACGCATTCTGCCATGTAATCTGTGCAGTACAGCTGCCCTCAGACTCGGAGCTCAAGAGCGTAGAGGTTTCTAGACTCCTGTGCTAATTATTGCCCAACTTTGTCACTACTGCAGAAAGCTTTTTAGGTAAGAAGATATATTCTGAGGGGACAGCAGGTTCATTAACATCATGAGAAGGAATGAAATAGAAACCCTGTATAGGAAAACTTGTTATTAGTTGTACTTAGACAGCTGAATTTAATTGAGTTTACTTCTGCAGTGCATAAATGGAAGCTTCCATGCATCAAAGCAGTTGAAGAGTTCAGCTTATTCATGATTCATTATTATCCCAATGGATTTTCAGAGCTCGCTCTGTGGTAATTTGTCCCTCGCGCATCCTCAAGCATAAATAGTCATCAATGTACAAAGGTACAGAGTTGAAACAGAGAAATGCCCTTTGCAAAGGGTGAACTAAACATTTTGTATCTGTAGCAGGATTCAGTGATAACTGCTACAAAGAAAAAAGTGCCATATTTATTTCTTCCCATCAGCGTATAAACAGCTTGATTAATAGGAGAAAAAGCAAATGTTCTGATTCAATTCATTCATTAATAATCATACCTGCAGCAGCATGTGATTTCCCCCCCCCCCCTTACTGCTAGGACTTGAATAAATAGTATGTAAAGAGCAAATCGAGCTCTGTGGCAGTGAGCCGGATGGGGAGCCAAACCCCACGGGGACTTTGCAGGGGAGCTCGAGGTGAGCAGGAGTCCTGTTCATCTTGGAGGGGCTGGTTCAATGCCACAGGAAGTGGCAGTGTTCCTTTGTTACCATTGCTTTGCTAAAGAACTTGTTTTTCTAAAGCATCTGAAAAACCCTTCTTAATTTTCTAACACACCCAAACTTGCTTTAACAGCAGGCAAGAACAGAGACAACTATAGAAGGTAAAAATCTGTGTGACAAACTTTAGTCTGAGCAAAACACTGGTGAGTGAGGAAGGGCTGGCATAAATGCATAGCAAAGCAAGACATAACCCACTTCCTTCAGGAAAATTAGATCAGACTATAAATTAAGCAACATAGCAGCTGACTAGGTGCATAAAAACAGCACCTTTCTTGAGTATGTGGATCAGGCCCACACATCTCTGGTGGTGCTTCAAAAAGCTCTTCAGAAGCAAAAGCTGTACAGTCCAGCATGGGCAACATCAAAATGAGATGTGGTAGACAGTGATCAATGCACATGTTGCCACAAGGGCTTGACAGCTTAGCTGGTGATTTTTCTGCCTTCCTACTGCTGAGAAAAGGTGTGTGTGTGTGTGTGGGGGGGTAGTACCAGAGCATAAATCCTTTTCAAAACCATGAGAAGTTTCAGCTCTGTAGTTAAAGAAAAAAAATCACTATTTCAATTGCTTTGAAATGGTTTGAATTCACCCAGTTTGGTTTGTGTGTTAACACTTCTGTTGTTCATTTTGATTCACTGTTTTAATGGATGACAAATTTGGTTATTCTCACCCCCCACCACAGAGGAGATTAGCCCAGAAAAGGGATCATCTGACCTGTCTGCTTGTACCATTTAAAGCAACAAATTGGGATACCAAGTGTAATAAAAGCAGAGTAGATAACATGAAGGAAAGGGACATGTTGGCAAGAGTTAATCAGAGGGAATGAAGACAGATTTTTGGGGATCTCTTGAGAAAAAGCTGACTGTGCTCCAAGATGGTGGAAGAGAACCTGTCAAGCAAGCACAGTGCATGGGTGACAAGAAGAAATAGTGAACAAAATATCTAGTTAATTTATGTCTTAGTGCAATGGACTGTACTATTTAAGATGTTTTTTGTAGGGCATAGGTGATCTTGAATGTGTGTTAATTGATAAAGTATTTGTGTAGTATTGGCATGGAATTAAATGGCCAACTGTTACCTAGTAGACTTAGGGTGCATTAAAAATAGAGCGATGAGTATTGCTACTATTTATTTAGTGCCAGAAGCATGAGCATGTAGTATGAGCAGGAAGTTTCCCAAGGCAACTTTTGAGGCGGCCGCCTTTGGTGCAGTGGACTGCTCCATTTGAAAATATGCTACAGATTTAGTTATCCTGAATAATCTAAGGATGTCTGTTATGGACACATTTCCTTGGAAAAGATTTCCCTGGATCTGGGTGTAAATATGGCTGTTTGGGGCAAGCAGAGTATTGGTAATCTTTTCTACTGAAAGATCTAATCCCCCTTTTCTAGCTTAGGGGGCAGTGGTCCATAGATATAGGGGGTCACACTTTTAAAAAATTATTTTATTTTTTCATTACCTGTGCTTGGCCATGTGGCTGTTGTACCATGCTGCTTTGCTCTAGTGGATAAGCAAACAGATAATGATTGTTAGACAGTGGTATTACCTTTTACACAGGCAGCAGATGAGAGTGAACCTTAGGTGTGAACTTGGATGCTCAACTCTACCACATTCTTCCTCTTGCTGTAGATACAGGACTGTGCTGTGAACTTGCAGTTTTTATGCACCTAGTCAGCTGCTATGTTGCTTAATTTATGGTCTGATCTAATTTTCCTGAAGGAAGTGGGTTATGTCTTGCTTTGCTATGCATTTATGCCAGCCCTTCCTCACTCACCAGTGTTTTGCTCAGACTAAAATTTGTCACACATAGATTTTTACCTTCTATAGTTGTCTCTGTTCTTTCCTGCTGTTAAAGCAAGTTTGGGTGTGTTGGAAAATTAAGAAGGGTTTTTCAGATGCTTTAGAAAAACAAGTTCTTTAGCAAAGCAATGGTATTAGAGGTGACCTGGAAAGTATAAACTCTTCCCACTTTATCAGAAATCAAAAAGTCTTCTGAAAAGCTTAACCTGAATGTATAGGCAGCTAAAAATATTATGCTACTGCTTTAAATAGATAATAGAAAACAGTGTAAAGGAAACAAACATGGTATTTTGGAAAGGACTTACTTGTGATGTCTTTAAAATCTCCTGGTGAGGGGTTTTTCAGCTCTCATCCTGAACACAATAGATAAAACAGATGGCAGAGCTGCAAGGTCTGTCATGGTCTTTACTTCCCAAATTATCACAATATCCCATTTCCTCTTCACTACCAAAACCTTTCCTGTATGTGCTTAACTTAAATGGAAAGACTAAAAAAATCTACTTCCAGATGAATCCTACCAAGATAAGCTAGACTGGGAAGAAAGGGGATAATTGTTCTGTTTAGGACTGTTGTTTGAAGTGAGTTTGAAAGAATTTGCTTCACTTGCAAACTTTTGTTTTGCTTTAGATGGTCATTGTAATCTACTTTAATTGAACTGTTTCCTGCCAAGAAAAGTCACTTTTTTTTTTCTATTAAAATTGCAGAAGGAAGAATGTCCTGTATTTAAAGAGAATTTGTTGAGCAAAATGCTGAAACAGCTTTTTTTTTCCTCTTAGTTTCTCAACCTGGCTTGTGCAACTTCATCAGTCTAGTTAGTCTTAGTAGTTTGATACCTCAAACATACCAGCTTCCTTTTCCATGTGCTTGTGGCATGTGCCCTGGCTTCCCTCGCTCTGAAGTGAAGTCATTAAATAAGGATCATAAGGACCACGAGGAATTCCCTGGATTCCCTCGTTAGCGGCGCCCCCCGGCCCAGCTTGGCCGAGCACGCTGGCTGTCCCGGTGCTCCGCGGGACTGCCCTGCTCACCTTGGTGCGCCCGCTGTGCCCGCCGTGCTGTGAGCAGTTGCACCTCGCTGCTACGGGGCGCTGAACCAGAGCTGCTCTGCTCACCTCCGCCCCTCTCCCTGGTGGTTTTCTTCCTCTTCGGGGCTTGTTGAGCTTTCCCTTAAACATATCAAAAGCCTCTCAATCCCCTTCTGTTTCTAATCTGTATTTTTTAGTAAACTTCTTTCTTAAAAAGA
>VZSV01000036.1:940088-974982 GCA_013398735.1 Nothocercus julius
GCTTCGCTTCCTGAGGTTTATTTAGAGTCCTTCATTCACTAATGCCTTTTGTCACAAGTGACAGTGAAGGACCAGTTTGGTAATCGAGATCAATGGAGATGAAGGTGACACTTCAGAGCAGCTTTTGGAGGCTAATGCAGTACTATTTATCTGACCGTGGCAACCTGAGAACATCATGACCTTGTAACTGCTTCCTGCTCTCCTCCTGCACTCCTCGTTCCCCTTCTCTGTGCCTCTTCTCCAATGTACTATGTCGTGGTTTATCAGCATGTCACTGGTGACTTGTCCCTGCCAGGTCGCTGCCCCCTTGGGGTTTGCTGGGACAGGGGAGGCCAAGGGCACGGTGGGTGTTGTTTCCCTTTTCCCTGCACCAGGAGAAGTGCAGTGTTGGCACTGAGCAAATTAGCGAAGTGTGATTTCACACTTCAGCTCTCTCTAAACTTAGGCATACCAAGGACACTTGTGAAAAGTGCTAAAGCAGTAGACAGCAAAGAACTTGAGGCCCCTTTTTGCTTGGAGAAGAGGCACAGCCAGCAGAAGCTAATTGTCAGCCTACATTACACTCTGGAGCAGTCATCTTTAGTGCAGTTCAATTCCCAAACCCATTTAGGATTAAATCCTAATCTTTTCTGTGAAATCCAGGAAGAGCAACAGCTTTCAACTCTTTAGTGATCTGAGACCACCCTGTACTCAAATAAGTTTCAAAGCAGCTGTCAAATTAAAGCACTACCACTGTTGACTGGATCTGAATAAATATTTACTGTCTTGCATCCTGTTGTTCCTCTCTCTACACAAAGCTTTGCCATCTGTGACCAGAAGTACTGGCTTTTGTGGCCTGTTTGCTTGATATCTTCCACACTTAAATCTAGAGTAAGACGACCCATCCAAATAATATGTAATGCAATTACAAACAGCATGCAGTCTCAGTAACCTGTGCCCATAAATAAAAACATATTAATAATCCACTGCCCCTTCTCTCCAGTTATCTTGCACCATGCGCTAGCTGTACAGTTGGTACCCACCAAGCAAAAGGAAGATGGATTGCTTTCCTTGAATTCACTTAGTTAAGGGAGGAAAAACCCACACTCATCTAAGCTAGCTCTAGCAGTTTCTTAGAACTTTTAATGTATCAAGCTCTCATGCCTTTAAGTAAAATATAATGTATTTCAGTGGAAACAAACACTCCATTTCTTTTCTCTTGACATTGGGTGCATTTGATAGCTACAGTATTGGTTTCTAGCAGAGCATGCTGAGCTAATTACACTTTTTCTAAACACTGTTGATTTCTTGATTGCTAATGTGGTATTTGAGAGTCAGTGATTCTTAAATGTCAGCTTAAGGATCCATCTTCACCAGTCTGAATCCCCTAAATGCAGGTCTTGTTTTACCAATATTCCCAGTAAAGAATTACCCTTTCTACTGCTTGCCTTGCGAGTAAGACAAATAACAATTTCTAAAGGCTGTGATTTTCCTGTACTGCATATAATTGGTGGGAACATGGAGGCACAGAAACATTTTCATTAATGCTTCATTATTAATCAATGAAAGATGGATGCAGCACTTGAGGGAGCCACTGAATGGTGAATTCCCCAAACAATTTACTGTAGCTTCCTTCAAAGAAAGCAGCCCTTTGAAAAGATGGACAGCCCTATTACTGCAGTATTGCAACAGGGTGATGGCAACGATGCTCCCCTTATGTGTTCTTCATGAATAGGAAAGAAATAAGTGAATGACTTTTAACTGTTTAGTAAACAAATACAAATGTTATTTTTTTTTTCTGTTCTGCATTGCAAATTTTGCTAAGGCACAGTATATACAATTTTTGGTGTTTATGCACATAAATATTGCCTTAGTATTTCTCATAAACTTCTACTTGCTCTTCTTTTTGCTTGTTGCAGTACCTGTTACTGGTTTACTTGTGTCAGTGTTGCAACCTGGTAGTAATTAAGCCAGTGTATAGATGAAGCCATCTCTTAAGTTTTCTGCAGGTCTCTCTTTGATGGACATATTCATAAGCTTTTTGCTTTTCTTTAGAGCATCTCTTTGTGCCAACATAGGGCATGGGGGAAGCCTCAGGTTGTCCTGAATTGTTCAATCAAGTCATGCTCAGTAATGAAATGTCAACATCTGCACGTTTTTAATTCCTTTTACCCTTTGAGCTGAAAATACTTGAGAGTGGGAGCGCAGTCAGATTGAAAATATAGCGCATGTTCTTGTCCATCACAAGAGAACATCAGCTGATATGAAAATGAACTAGCTTATCTTTCTGCCTGCTTTTTTGTCTCATAGGATTTATTTTCTCTGGGATGCAAGTAAAGTCAGAAATCCACGAGAGTGTTTACTGCTTTCAGCTCAAATTGGAAGGGCATAAGGTAAGAATTTGCATATTTATGTTCTGTGTAACTCATGAGCAAGTCACATACCTGGGCCCTATCATGACTGACATAGCAAGTCATTAGGTAATTACATTGAAACACCTCTTACTGAAGCATCTGTGTTAAAATGTGCATGCTAAACAGGATTTTAATAGGCTATGAATCTAGCTTCCTGAGCTTTAAATTGGTAGCCGAGCATTTTTTCATTTTCAGCATTACTTTTAAAACACTTTAAATAGGTCCAATTATAGGGCAAGAGTTTTTGAAGAGAAATGTTATTTGGTCTTGACCCCAAAGCAAATGCTTCGCAAAGTGCTTATCAATACGTAGGTAAAGGACCAAGGAGTAATCTTTGCAAGTTCATTTTGGCCTCAGCCTTGTCCTCCAATTCCCTCTTCACCATCCTGCTAGGTCACTAGCTCTTTCCTTCCACTTTAGTACCTCTGCTATGTTTTATTCATTCTCATTCTGTTCTACTGGCTGAAAGGGCGACCAAGCCTCTCTGATGTTGTGGTGATACTTCATGAGATGTTCTCCATCTGGGTTTCTTATTCAGCTAAACGGTTCATCTTTCCTTGGAAGGAAGACTAGGCTGTGTTTCTTTCTCTCTCTTTTTTTTTTTTTTTTTTTTTTTTCTTTTTTTATAATGTGAAGGATCTCATCTCTCAGCAAAGCAGTTATTAAAAAAAAATGCACACACACAAAAAGAACTTGTGAGAAGTAATGTGTTTTCCTTGACTTTCAATTTAGGCTGTCTTTTTTTCATTTAGACTAAATAAGGTAAGTTTCATCTTGAACTGTAGAATTCAGGTATGGTGTAAGACCTGAATATACAATCCTACAAGAGAAAATAGCGGGTATCCCTAAATTGGTCCGTTCTACTTTTCTTGTGCTACTGCACCCTAGGAGTTCTCCACATGATATAGAGCTAGAGCTGCAGTTGATCATATTTTTATTAATGTTTATGCAGCAACATAAATATGTATTTTTGTTATGAGCAAGTCAACACAGCCCATCTTCTCCCAGCTGCAAATCCATCAAAAGTCCTCAGGAGACATAGATTCATAAGACTTCTCATCTAAGGTGCTTGTGGTAAGAGCTGCTTCTCAAATGCAATTTGGGTGACTAGTTTTACTGATGTCTGTGGAATTGCTTGTATGAAGGAGAATATTAGAACAGTTTCATACTTTGGTAATTGATGTAGGTGTCTGTATGAAGCACCTTCATCTGTTAGCTTTCCCTTCTGCTTTTGTCTTCTTTTCTATTTTTTTTTCTCCCTGAAGGATTGCATAAAGCTTTCCAAAGCTATAAATCTAGGGTTTTGTCTTCTCTTTTTTTTTTTTTTTTTTTTTTGAAGAGAATGCATGATGAAATGTTGCCACAAGAGTAAACCATCCCGTGAGAGTATCCTTCTAGCTAGGATCCAAACAGATCTTTCACCTGTATAAAAATCTCAAGCATTCCATAATATCTATTTATCTTTTGCCCATTAGATGTAAACAGAAACAGATGGAGAGTATAATAGCCACATGAAAAATGAGGAAAAAGGCATAAAACATTTACATGTGGCAAGAAGAGTCAAGGATCTTTAGAAATTGCATCTTGTGTGGAAGTTACAGCACCATAATTCTTTCTGCGTGACAGACATATTTGGTTATTTTGCTTTTCAGAGTAACTGTTAAAATCTTTTGATGTATGCCATATGACAATTTTGTTCATGTTTCTTTGGCATTAGTTTCCTGACCACATAGTGTACATTGGTAAAACAAAGCCTTCAAACCTTCAAAACAAATTTCTTTCTATTCTGTTTGGGAGAGCAAATGGGAACAGAAGATTTTTATTTGTTCAAGAAACAAAGAAATGAACTACTCTATTAAGTAAATTTTGCAAAGTAGAATTTTTATTTAAAACCTGTCGGTATTATTTTTAATGGATCAGTCAGCATTCAAAAAAAAGAGTATATGCAAATACTTTTATGTGGAATCTACACCTAAATAACATCTCTGACAAAGAAGTGTTTTTTCCTGATTCATCTATTGTTGTACTAAAATGCAGCCATGAGACTGTGATACAAATTGTGTAAGTTATATAGACTTTCGCTCACTGTGTAGGAGAAACCAATCAGAAATATTAAACCGTATCAGTCCTACTTTAGCCACGACACAATCAATATTAGTTACAGCCATGAAAAATGAAGTGCTGTCTTCCCATTAGTATGGTTTTCTTTAAAATGGTATTGGTTTTCTGTAGTTACGTTATTTTCTCCATGGCCAAGTAGGCAATGAGAGAGAAGGGCAGACTAGCTCCTTGCTTCAGGAGCCTTCAATTTAGGGTGCTAGGTTTTTCAGAGATTTGCCTGTACAAGTACAACATGGGTAGAACTGGTTTCGGGCTTATCTGGAAGCAGAATCTGTCAGCACTGTCCAGTGCCTCTGAGCTGCTGCTCCGTTCAGCAAAGCCTTAGAAAGGCCATTTATTACTGCCTGTGCTTTGCTGTTAATAATGTAATGCGCTGTGGTAATTCTCAAGGGTCAAAAGCAGCCATGTCTAAGTCGTGTCCTTTGGTGAAGTTTTCATCTTCATTAACGTTAGGACTGTGGGGAATGGGTGTGGAAAGGGCCCCCATGGCTGCTTCGCTCGGTATTCCTGTTGTCTGCCAGCAGACGTTTTCCTCTGCACGCTCATATAGTTTAAAAACAAGCAGGGTCTTAAAGTACCTTTATTGAGTCATGTAAACCGGTAGCCTGACGTACTCAGTTTGGCCTTGTGTTTTGGGTTTGGTTTAATTTGTTTCATTTAACCCTGTACTCAGCTATCTGTAACTTTACCATCAATTTCTATATTTTTATGGCAAGTTAGATAAACAGTGTTAAGTTATAAGGTTCTTTATGATAATACTCCATAAATAACAGGTAATGCCATTAGCTTCAGCCAGCTGAAAAGAACCTTACTAATTTGCAGTCAAATTACTGCCAGAAGTATGTACGAAGTCACCACAATTAACCATTTCACTGCAGATTGGTAAGTCACACACTTCGTTATCCTTACTCACTGCCATGACAGCGTATCACCGCAGCGCTGCCACCAGCCTGTGGACAGTCGTGGTGTTACGTTCTGGTCCGAGGTCCATCTCGAGAACGCTGGAGACGCTTCGCATCGACAGCCACCTGCACAAATACTCATGTTCACCAGTGTCGAGTATCCTGGCTTGGCTCGGGCCACAGGAGTGGCTTCTCCAAAGACCTTCAGAGGCCACTGACATGCGAAATGATGTTTCTCTACTGTCTGACTTGCATCAGTAAAAAAAAAAAAAAAAAAAAAAAAAAAAAAAATCTATGCTTTGCACTGTTACTATTCTGAAAAATAGCCATTTTAAATGGATCGAAGCATACTTGCTCTTCTGAAGAGTCCAGTAAAGCTATAGCATTAGGAAGTTGAGTCAGTATGAAGAATTTCCTTGTCTATTAATAGCTTTGCATTTTTATTAAAGCAGAATAACTCTTAAAGCCTTGGAAATACTGATAAGCTGGGAAAAAAAGAAACAAACCAACCCCCAGCCTACTGACTGTGCGAAATGGTCCCCTGCAAACTCATTTTTTTTGTTTGTTTTTTTAAGACCACCTTGGGGCTTAGCATTTCTTAGCATAATTGGGATGAACCACAGTTCCTAATGGAGCAACTGTCACTCCAAACCCCAAATCCCTGGCTAAATAGCTCAGTGCGTCGTGACCTTTATTTCTGGATAACAGATGTGAAATAATTACCCTGAAGAGAGGTATGGCTGAAAAAATGTTTCCCAACTAGTTTCTGTTTTTAGTAGAGCCCCCGTCCAGGAGAGTTTATACTTTATGTTGGCGTGAAAAGCTCTCCAATCTCCGTGCGGACCTCACGGTGGGTTTCTTGTGTCCTGCCCTGATCTCACTGCGTTCTGCTCTCCTTTTCTCCTTGCCTCAGCACACGCCACTGCGGAAGCAGTTGATACGGAGTGGGTGAAAGGCTGGCATTTCATGAGCACCTGGGCTGAACTCATTTATTGCTGTTTTATGTGCTGTTTTCGTATGTGCTTTTGCTACAGAGCTGAGAACTACCATGTGACATCAGGCTTCCCGTTGCTTGAAGGCCCAAGCAAACATCTAGACGTATGTCCTTAATCTAAAGAGACAAGGTTGGGAACGAGCTAGAAATGTAAGGGTGAGGGAAAGTAAATCTGTTGTTTAAGGTATTATCTGGCACTTAGTTTTACCTGAGGTGATATATGAAGTTTAGGGCAGATAAAGGAGATGAACCTTAACCTTCCACTCAAGTGTATTTAACTATAAAACTGCCATTTGTCATGGCATGCATGATAAATGCACAAATAGAAGTGTTTTCCATGTTGCTCCTAGTGGAGGATTTTAACAGCTATGACACTGTACAGGGGTCAACTGACTTAGGTTCTAATAGGTGCTGTGCAGCCTCCCCAGCACCTTGAGGAGCCACCTTTGAGGCCACAGTGCCCCTTCGAGGCGCTGATCGAATACACAGATTCATGCTTGCAAAGCTTTGGGGTGGGAGCATAACAGGCCCAGTTAGAAAAAGATTTTTAAACCACTTTCTCAAAGTTGTTCCTGGAAAGCCTTTCCCTACAGCATTCAAAGCCTCTGCTAAGTGGTGCCATTTAAAACAACAAAAAAAACCCAAAACAACCCCCGCCCCAGCATTTTGAGGGTCAGGCCTTGAGTTAGCAGCTCTGCAAGAGTCTGCTTTACCCTGTCGACATAGACTTAGGTACCCCCAAAAGTACCTTGGCAATCACTTCCCTGTTACTCTGAGGTTTGTGGATGTGTGCAGCACTACAAGTAAGAATAGAAATGTACTTTCTTCACAAGAGCATAGTTAGAAATCAGGAGCTTTGGGTAAAAAAAAATACTAAAACCTTCAGTAATAATAATAATGATAAACTTAAAGAAGCAAACATCTTTCTACATGTTGCAGCTTCAGTTTGCTCTTTAGCTGAGACTGATACCATGTGGGCATTTTGACTTTACTTTGGTCAGTCTGTTTAGCTTTAGTTGCCTGTTTCTTACACAACAACATATTCTTTTGGATGCTATAGTTAAACACCGTCATCATTTAACATTATGTGCTATTCAAAGCTTTATATATCATCCTACCATAACTACTAAATATGTTTCCATCTAATGCAAGCTTAAGCTAAAAAGAAAGTTTTAATCCATGCCATACAAGACATGAGTCCCCACGTAGCTCAAACACATTTCCTTACATGGTGCACACCGTGTCTCGTACACTAGAACGAACTGGAGATACATTCGCAGACGGTGTGCTCGGCAGTCTGCATCTTACCTAGATTTTTGTCGTGCTGTGTGATTGAACGCACTATCGCAGCACGGGGTAGTCCCACAGGCTTGTTCTACTTTCCTTTGCTCTGTCTTTCCACCTGTATTCCTTTCTTGCCCCCATGTTTGAGGATTAAGCCTGTAATAGACCAATAGAAGATACTTCCATACACATACATGTGTACATATGTATTGTATTGATATATGCTGTTTCTAAGCCAGGTTGATAAATGAGTTCTGTGCCCTTGGACTGATACTGGACTTCATCCAGCCTCTGGAGCTGGTTCCCTGTTGCTTTGCACAGTGGTGGTGGCCCTTGGCTGCCAGCTTCCCATAGCTACCACCACATAGCAAATCCATTCCCAATATATTCCCTGCGCGCCGCAGGGAGCGCGCTATCCCACCTACTGGCTTGCTGAGAACAAATCTTGTTGCTCTTGATTTCATTGCTTGGTATGAAGCTCCTAAGGCTTCGAAATTTGGGACACCTGTCCCCTAGATACTCAGAACAGATGCCTTAAGAACAGGAAAAAACAAATGGTTATGTATAATTAGGAGCGAAACTAATATTCAGGTTAGCAATGGAAACAGTGTTTTCTAATATTGAAGAATAAAGCTGTTATTCTCAAATAAACCCAAGCTGTAAGCTCTCCTGCAGAAAACTTCTCACCTATGTCCTTCTGTTCCTGAAAGAATATTTGTTCCTAGCAGTATTGCTTTCAACAGCTACAGCTGGCCTAGGGGAAAGTAAAAAATGGACAATTTATAAGGTATCAGTGCCTGTGCCTCGCCCAGGCACCATAATCAGACAGTTGCTAAATATGACACAGGATAAAATTGTTGACCTCTCTGTCACGTCTTCTACAGATTAAAGAAAATATAACCTGCCCAGTCATCATCATGCACTCGAAAACATGGATGGGAAAACCTGTGAGTATCAGATCTATAAGTCTCAAAGAAATTTGCAGAAAAAACAAATGACCCACAATGAAAATTGATAATACTTTACAAAATTGATATCTAGGAGCCATGCAGCTCAACCAGCAGTAAAAATGACCCATTCTTTTCAACATTAAATTAGTTCTCTGGTGAAGTATAGAAAAGAGATTTTGAGGCTGTTTTACCACCTGCTCCTTGTCTCCAGGATCTGTGTATTCAGTTTTGATTTATGAAGGAAATGGGTGAGGGATTCAGAGGAATTTTAAACCACATATATCAAGACCATAATGGTTTGATCTTTTCCTCATGGCTCAGACTTTTTTCTTAAAATCTATTTTTGTACAATAGAAAATTATAACTGCTTGAAAAGCCAGAGATTTTTCAGATACTTCCAGTGTTTCATCACTGTTTCCCTACCAAGAGATTCTTTTGCTACAAGAGTAAAATGAGCTGTTAGCTATGCAGTGAGGTTAGCCAACAGATAATCTGACTGCTGGTGAAACCAATTGTCGCAATTCCTTTATTCTTATTTATGTCAATAACTCCTATTAGTGTGTGTGTGTGTCTGTATGCGTGTGCGTCTGTATGCGTGTGCATATAGGTGGGTATAACACTCCCAGTAAATGCCACTCTAACTCACCTGTCATTAGACAGGCTGTGCAGCACTGTTTATTTTTGGGTGAATTTTGCTGTTGCTCTTCAATATGGGAAACAAGGTACCCCAGCTATATGCTAGACATGTTGTAACATCATTTGAAAGATAAAAATATTTCTCTGTTTTGGCCAAGCTTCAATTACTCTGCAATGAGTCTATTAAGTGGCCTAAAAAGTAAAGCACCAAAAATTAGTGCAAAAACTGGTTTAAAAAGGAAACTGCATAGCCTAGTTCACAACACAACCCTATGTTTTGACTCTTGGTAGGTGGAGTCTGCACGCTGCAAGTGTGGCCTAACTGCGCTTCCCATCAGAGCCAGCTGTATCTTCTTACCTTCTGACTTCTCTATTCAGGAAAGCAAAGGTGGAGTGATGGGTACTGTGAGCATATTTTCCTCTTGTAGCTGAAAAATTACATGTTAAATTTTTAAAGAGAGTGTTTACCCTTCCTGGATTCATTTATCTAGTATTGCCAGTTGAGAGAGATAAAACTTGAGATGAGAAAATGCAATAAAAGTCAACAGAAAACCTTGTTTTTAGAGAAGTAATTAAATTAGTTTGAAGTTAAATTATACAATTGATATTTTTAGACAATCTGGGAAATTTGGATTTAATTAATGCCAGTAATCAAATGTTTACCACTGTTCTTTGGAGATAAAATTAATTGCAGCTGCTCTGCAGAAATTTTTGGAAAAGGGCTATTTTGTTGAAAATTCTGATATTTTCTTTCCTATATAACTCTTTCTTCCCTTCCTGCTTACTTGTAAAACTTTATTTTTTTCATTGGTACCTTTTCAGTATTTAACTCAAATTGTACACGAGGCCTAAATACCACTCAGGAGGACTTGTGAATACAAATTTCTAGTGAATCTGAAGATTGAGGTCTTTTTATAGACTTATGGTCAGTGGTATCATGGACCATGTATATGGGTGCATTTATTTTGCAATCCTTACAAAAACTGCAGCGTGCTGTTATCACTGAATTGTCCATAAAACCTGCCACTTCCAGTTAATATTTCTTAAAAGTAAAACCTGCCTGACCTTTGAGTTGCTGCTTTAATAATGAATGTAGGTTGCTTTTTTCAAGCCTGGGAGGAACTGAGCAGTTAACTTATTTGATCAGAGAAATGAGTTATTACTTTGAGGAGAGAACTAAGTGTAGAGAAGTTTCAGGATTAATAAAATATACTAACCTATTTTAGGGGAGTACCACTTCTGAATATAATCTGTGACAAAAAGTGGGCCTGTGTAGTAAAACGGCACTCTGGATTTTCAGAGTTGTGGCAGAGGGATCTCTTACTGGTTTGTTACGTGCAGCCAGATTTAGTCTGCGTGTGGTTTTAGTTCCCAGCTCAGCGAGACTTGCCCTTGTGAAGCTCCTTTCACTGCCCCGTGTTTTGGGTGTGACACGGTCTCACACACACCCAAACCTTCTTCAGGTTATCTGCTTTACTGGACGGTCTACTGGGGGATGAGTATTTTTCCTCTGCATTATTTTCTTGCACGTTATTTGGCTATATGAAAAAACAGGACAATATATGAACCTGATGCCCTCTGACTGACTTAGAGCTACTCACTCATGCAGAACAGCCTGGTCCAACCTCCTCAGGCCTACCCTGGGGTTAGCTAAATATGACCTGAGCTCCATGGATATATTCCGGGACCTGAATCAAAACTAATTTCATTTTTTATTGATCTGTATTGAGTAGGGTTATCTTTAAAAGCTAGGTCTCTACTCTGGATATAAAACCTCATCCTTCATAGGTTTTTCATCTTTGCCTCTGCCTGTTGATCACCACTTCTCATTTATCTTCATAAATTCTCTGGTATTATATCCAAAAAGGTGCACGGCAGAGAAGCACCTCTCACGTGCAACGAGGGAATGGCCACCACCACTGCAGACATGTAAGTACATGCATTTCCCAAACGGTTTGCTCATTCTAAGCACTTCTCACTTTTAATGCATTGTTTGTGCAGATTTATTTTTTTAATCTTTACTCTAGCCTTTAGAGACATAGTGTTTTCATTAATAAGGTGATGTTCACTTTTTATCCCAGGGATATAATGTACAAAATTTATACCGTTTATCCTTGTCAGTGCAGAGCTTGTTTGTCTGTCTGTTGTGGTGGTGTTTTTTAATGCACACTGTATTGGATGATGAAACATTTACCAAAACGAAAGGAACGATACCACACAATGGACAGTGTCAGCGTTTTAGGATCAGGTTGTCTGACTGCAGAGCACCGTTCCTGTTAACATTCTAGTGAGTTATAGGTAGTAATGAATGAGTAATAGAGTTTTTAACTAAAATCAGACTTCCATAAAACAATGGGTAAACACTGAATACTAAAGGAAAACCCAACAGAGAAAAAATTGCAACTGAAGTCTCCTAAGGGGCAGGCTATCTTGACAATTGGAAATGTCGTTTAGTTCTCAATGTCTAGCCGTCCATCCAATTTTCTTTTTCTCAAATGAAAGAAAATTGCATCTTTTAAAATATGAAGAAAGGACAGCTCAGGGGACCACAAAAGCATAAATGCAAAGGAGAGAAAAGACTCAGTATTTTGCAGAGATTCCCATATACATTTTCTCGAGTAAAAAGGAACAGATGAAATCATTTGAATTATTTGAACATGATATTCACTGATCCCTGTGGATATTTTCATTCAGGCCTAAATTCAGATTCACGCTATATACCTATGCAAAGAAATAAATGATATCCTATTGCATTTTTGTGCAGACAACCTAGCATAGGTTAGCATATGCAGGGCTATATAAACGTGCTTTTAGCATACAGGACTAGCAAAAGGAAAGGAATGCTACTTAGCTGTCAACTCAGTGGCCAACTCTACCTTCCATTGGTTCTACAACGTGTTGGAAACTACCAGGCCTCTGTACGAAATTGATCTTTTTTCAGGTGGATTTGACTGGGAAGTCAAATATTTAATGCACGTAATGTTTCACTTCTGATTGTGTAGCCAAATTAGATGTTTCTGCTGTCATACTACACTGGCTTACACAAAGCCTTTTATGATGAGATATGCTGAGATCAGAATGAATTACTGCTTGTGTTCTCCGAGGTGACAGCTGCCGTAAGCGCGGCCGCGCCGCGGAGGCGCTCTTCAGCGTCCGCGGGGACTCGACTCTCCGCTCAAGGCTCACCTCGTATTAGTGCCTGCCTGTTGGAGGGCAGAGGGGAAGAAGTTTCTTTCCTTGAATTCATGAGAGGTCCAAGAAATGGTAAGAGTTAGCTGTCTGGTCTGCTGCCCTTGAAATCACGGTGACTTTCACTGCGGAAGCCCATAAGCTTGAGGAAAAACTCTCTTTCCTGCCACAGCTACTGGGGTGACAGGGCCGAGGGCTGTGCCACTACCTGCCCTGCTTCACATCCTGCTCTGTGTCTCCTGAAGCTCCTCCTTGGTTTGTTGCTGTGAGCCAGAGTTGGGTTAACAGCTTAAAAACCCCAGCCCCTGTGTTATCACTTTACTGATGCTATTATATCAGTCTTATCACCCAGATACAGTTTACTCAAAGCTAAGAAAAATACTGGATTATTGAGGTTCCATTTTAGTTTTGTCTTTGAATGATTTAGCATAGAAAGAAACCAGGTTAGGAAAAGCTCTGAATATGTATTTTCTAGGGGAACAAAAAAAAGTTTTTTCTCGCTTCTTCTCACTGCCTCTCAGTCTTTGAGAGAGAGAAGAATCATGGAAATGACACATGAGCTGCTGAGCTGCTGCAAAGGCTAAAAATAAGGCAGCTTTTATTTTATATTTGGAAAGGGAGATTAGTTTGTTCTGTGGCTATTTTTCTTTCATTTTTTTAATCTTTAAACTAGTTGGCATTTAAAGCAGACATTCACCAGGCTGGAAAAAAAAAAAAAAAATCTAAACAAACCTATTCTGCATTATTGCCGGGGAGGTGGATAATGGGAAAATAGAAAAAAACAGGAGAAGGTGAGGAAAGTGGGGGCACTTACTGTAAAATGCATGTGTGTGGGTTGGGTTTAGCACTTTCAGACCAGGAGTCAAATCTCTGCACACTATGCCCAGAAACAAAAAATAGCTTTTCTCTGAAAAAGAGTTCCCTATAGGTATTTTCTAGCTCCATCCTGGAAGGAAGTAGTGGGTCGGCAGGATGAGGATGCTACTTGCATGAGGCTAAATGTGGAGATGCTAATTGTGGGCAAAGTATGACCTTCCAGTTCAGCAAAAGTAAAGGCCCTGAGGTTAAAAAAACAAGGACGACTGAATGCTAAGTTTTTTTTTTTTTTTTTTCTCCTTTTTTTTTTAGACTGTCTTTATAAAATAATTAATCCTGCTCCTTACAAGGAGTTTTGACATTGGTCTCTGAGGCAAACTGAGGAAATGGAAGAAGCCACAGAGTTCACGGTTTGAAGCCTGCCAGGATTAGCCCCACTAGAGCAAATCCCAGGAAGAGAAGGTAATCAAAACGCAGGTGAGCAATTAGATCTGCATATTAACTAGGAAA
This sequence comes from Nothocercus julius, assembly GCA_013398735.1. NCBI lineage: Eukaryota > Metazoa > Chordata > Aves > Tinamiformes > Tinamidae > Nothocercus > Nothocercus julius. The sequence goes on from VZSV01000036.1 coordinate 953,884, forward strand.
ATATACAGTGCTGGGCTGTGTGTTCAGTTAGTGCAGTCACCCTGCACTGCTGGAGCCTCGGTGTAAGGCACAAACGGTACGAAGGAGCTCGGAGGGCCCTGCTGCGCACGGGCACGCGGCTCCACGCCGGCCGCTCGCAGGCTGCGCTGGAGCCACGCGCGGCCCCTGTGCGGACGGTCCATGGTGCGCTGCCCGGGGCACCCCGCAGCAGCCCTGTGCCCACAAACCCGCAGGAAAGACCGAGATGCGTTGGACTGCCAGGATCCCAAGGGCTGCTCTGCATTCCTTGGGACGCTGGCACGCGTATCCTGTTGGGCAGGCAGTGAGTGACAGTGGCCACGACACCTGCAGAAGTCTATACACCGCCTCCCCCCAGGAACTGCTCCTTAAGTGTTCACAAAATACACCTCGAGCGGCAACAAACGGGGTCTTCTGGGCACCTGACATCATGTGCAATTAATAAAAATGAATAGAGCACTTTCTGAATTCTGTAAAGTTCAGTGAGCAGCCTTCTTCTCAAGATTAAAGTGACCCAAACTGTATACTAAAAAATAAAAGATTAAGAACCAGAACCAGCTGGGTACTTGATAAACTATTGAATTAAAAACAAAACAAAACAAATGAAAAAACACCACTCCACATTATATTTGTCAATCCTGTTTTGAAAATGACTGGATTGTCCAGAGGATCTAGGCATAAACGATGAACTCCCAGCTTGTGGGCCTAATAATTCCTTTCTGAAATCCACTCAGTAGCTTCGCGTGGAGGATTATCAGGTACTTCCAAGGGAGATTTATCTTCACCTCCTCAAAAAAATCATTGGCTTTTAGTGAAAATATGGCCACAACACAAATCTGAGATCATTCTGACAGTTCACCTGACATGTTGCTTATCTTTTGAAATAAAATAAATGCCACTTTTGTCTCCTTGGGACTTGGCAAGCCCTTTTCTATGCACCTCTAATCCTTCCATCTTTAAGTGCCTCTTGAAGGAGGAGATACTCATTCACATCCAGTCTGTAAGAGCCTGATATCATGGGAGGGAAAGAAAGGAAGAAGAAATGGGTGGGAAGAAGAATCATCTCTAAGGAAAGCAGCTTACTATTTCTGGAGCCAAGCAAAATCATCTTGGATGAGCATCAACCATACAACACAGCCAAAACGTTTTATTTTTAACTCTTTTTTCCCCTCTAAAATGGAACATTTGACAAAGCTGTCCCTTTAAATCTCCTCTCTACTTTCTCACTTCACCAGGTTTTGAATTTGCTATGCTTCCCAGCCCTGCGTGGCGTGTGGGTGTCAGCAATATGCAGGTGATGTCATTTTTCATTTCCTCATGCTGGGTTTCATTGACACCATCATTCGACAACCCTCCTCCCACCCTTTTTCATCGTCAACCCTGTTCTTCCACACCCTTTGGGTCAACACACTTCAAAAATGTGTTGCCTTCACTATTTAAACTCTGCTTTATGAAATAGAAGCTTCATGACTTGCTCTCATTCTCATGTCCTTGTTGATACGGAGATGAAAAATTTGTCCAATATAGTTTTACTTAAGTAATCCCATTCAGTGATAATCTCTTTGCCACGTAAAATGAACAGATGATGCAATACCCATGGTGCAGAGTGGAGTGACCAACTGTATACTCTGAAGGAATTGGGAAGATTTATTGGTGTTATTTCATTATTTTTTTAATAAAACATATTCCTTATAAATCATCATTCCTGCATATTGTTTGGTGTTAGAATATCAATTTTTTTATAGCTATATGAAATCAGTCGTGGAAATAAGCCCTTGAGTAAGACTTTTTTTTATAACGTTGATCCACTCTGCAAACATTCCAGGATAAATACTAAATGCTGCTTTCCACTCCCACCCTCCCCCCCGCCCCGCTCCTAGTGGGATATTATACTACTAGAGGAGCTGTAAGTTTGTAAAGGAGGTGGTGGTTGGACATACAGAAGGCAAAAAGGAAGAACTTATTCATACTGACAGGGAGAAGCTCTCTAAAAGCCCTGCTTGCCTCTTCTTCAAAGGATCTTTCCATTCCAGTGGCCATGAGGCTCTTCTGAAAATGCAGCGCAAGACCAAGAAAGCCCTCAGGACAGCGGTGATACATGGAGAGCACCACGTTCAGGCACCCTCGGGACTGCGCTACCAACTAGATGTCAACCCGTGAGTCGAAGCTCTTTCTCAGCTTTGTTTACCTCCCCCCTTGATTGGGAAGTTGTGCTCTGTTCACCTGTCACTTCTTGTCACCAGCCACCTCAGAGGCGTAAGTGTTGGTACACTGAGTCAGAGTTCGCCAGCGTCGTGGCCTGTCTCTATCCAGCTGCTCATAGCAGCTACAACATCTCCCCTTTCTGGAGCTGCTGTGGCTCTTAGCTCAGTGGGGAGGCAGTGACTGATGGATTCCAAATCACTCAAGCAGCGTAGGCCCCACGCCGCCAGTTTGGGCAATAAACATCTAAATAGCTTTGGAAAGACAGTCTTTAATGCTGACAAAATTTGTACCAAAGCTGTAATTTAGCCTTTAGCTTAGCTAGTATTTCCATCATTATGGTTACATTAGAGATGGTTGTCTGTGATTATTTACAAACCAAATAATGAGTTACACTCATTAGGCAATTCAAAGGTTGCAAGGTTGCATTGAAACACATCTGGTCATAATTAAGATTAATTGTACAATTTCATTTGGCCAAACATAATTGCTTGCAACTAAATGAATTGTATCTCAAGTGATTGACGCACATCCTATACAGCCATCATAAACAAGGGACAAGATTTAGGTGACTTGCTGCAAGAAGTAGAGAAGAATGTGCTTTGGGGAATGACTTGTAGTAAGAAGAGGAGAGGAGAAAAAAAAAAAAAAAGAACCCATATTACTGCCAATTAACTTCATACAGAGTTCAAAATCCATTTTTTTTAAAGGTACTTTCCCACCCCAAAGGCATGCCTTCTGTTATTTTCCGGACTGTCTCTTCTGTCAAGTTAAATGTAGGTATAATGACATGGTTGAAGTAACTGTGGTTTTGTCCTTCACTGTGATTAGCTAGTTCTATGAATGGAAACAGTTACTGAAGAGAGGAAAGAACTGGGTGTTTTTGGTGAGTGCATGGCAGTGGTCAAAGTGACTAGAGGCATGTGCAGCAGTTGGTGAGTTGCCAGTGGAAAGCCAATGGTGAAGGTACTCAGTATTTGTCTAGAAGTGGTACCTAAGCATACTGCTGCATGAGGTTCTGTAACAACACAGAGCCAAACCAAATCTTTTTCAAAAATAGAATTTTTCTTTGAATTCTCCTCTGTACGGTCTTTGTAACCACTGCTGCTTTCACTGTCTTCTTTCTCTGTCTGTAAGGTCTTATTACTTGAGCAAACGTTGCACTTGTGCATTCATGTGTTTGAAGGTGCAGGGCATCAACATTCAGAAGCCTGGTTACAGTTACAGAGAGGATATTCCTAACTTTACATTGCTTTCTACTAGATGTTTTGTTGTCAGGGAAGTGTATTTTCCCTTTGACAGAAGCCTATATGAGCTGGCATCCATCACAGCACCTACCTAACCCAATGAAAGCATCTGAGGTTCTCCCATTACTCCCCCTTACTACAAATGCTCTTAGCTTTGTGATTTTGAAAATCATACATGAAATTTGCAGTCAATTCAGTTGAGCAGGTTCAGTTGTAATGATAAGAAAAGGTACTTAAAACTGCTAGCAGTACTGGTATGCAGCTGGGCTTATACTGCAGTGATTTTTTTTTTTTTTTTCCTTAAATATTATTTAGCCTCTTAAAATTTTGTTTACAGCGCATCTTAACATAAGGTGCCATATGGCAGGAGATGGGTGGGTGCTGGCAAGAGAGTCCACCATGGGAGAGTCGTGGTCTCTGGAAATCCCTTTCCCGGTCACCCGGCAGCGCTCTGATTTGAGGCTTCTGCCTGGGGACAACTGATGTTTGCTGTAGACTTTCCCTGGTATCTGCCCAGGTGTATGGGTGGCCATCTGGCACATGAATGAATTAATGAATATTAGGATAATTCCAAGCCTATGTCTTTCAAGAGGGTCACTTACAGGGGTGCTTTGTGATACTCTTAATCCTGAGAACTCAGAGGTTTGCTCCTGATCTCAGCCCACGACTGCGGGTGCTGGTGCAGGTCTCTGTGTGTGCCTGGTCCTTGTGCGCCCCCAGGGCACACCAGCAGCTCCCCCGGGAAGCAGAGGGAGAGTGAGCGCAGGCGCTTGGCTCCCAGCTGTCGCTGCCATCCAGCAGCAGCAGCAGTGCTGCTACCAACACAGGCCTCTTCTGTTTCCTTTCATTTCCCCAAGTCTTACACACCTTGCTTACCAGCAGTGTCCTGCTCCTCAGGTCAGAATTGTGCTGAACAAACAGCTTTTTTTTTTTTTTTTTAAATTCTTCAGAGCCTTGCAGGACCATTGCAAGGGTATTGCATATGGGATAGTGCTTGCAGGACACTAGGAACAAAGACCACCTTTCTGGCCTCTGCTATTGCCATGGCTCAAAAACATCGTTTTGTGTGTTCCCAAAAAGGAATGGAAAAAAGCCCAAATTCCTCCTTTGTATCATCATGATCTATGTCTTTAGACGCTATGTAAAACACACAAACCATGAATTGTTCCACCACGCAGCTTTAACATCAGCGCGCACATGCTACGTGGCCACTGATGCTGCAGAAAAGAACGTGCCCCAAACCAAAAGGGAGGAGAGCTCAGTCTCTGGGACTGCAAATAGGGGAGCTGGGCTGGCCCGCAGAAGTGATATGTCACAGTATCATGGTATCTGGCATGAGCACTAAATAATGCCTTCTCTTGTATCCAACAGTCTTAAAAATAATAATGAAAAAAAAACCCCACAAAATTTAACTTTAGGTAGCACAGGAGAATAGTTTTCATGTCTGATTCTTGTATGCAAGAATTATTTATGAAGAGCATACTATATGTTTATATACACATACTTAAAATAGAAACTTAAACAGTATTTCATACACTTAATATAAATTGCAATAGATGCAATGTATTTTTATAGAGACATTAAAAATATATAGCAATTACAAAATTATAATTAATGTACCTGATGATTTTCTTGTTATCTGCCTACTTTTTTTTTTTTTTTTTTTCCCCTCCTAAGTCCTTGTTACTTGTGACACTGGAAAAAAATCATGCTTAAAATATTATAATTATGTCTGAATATATACATTCAGTTTAAGCTTTACAGCTGCTGTCTCCTACCATAATTAAATTGTGCTTTTTTTTTTTTTCTTTTTACTCTCATTAAAGAATAACTTTCTGAGCACAAGTAGGCCATTAATTACTTTGTCTAACTGCATCTTGTTCTGTCTGATTTATCTCATCCATAGTAAACAGGTACCTTCTTTTTAAAGTTCTCTCTCTATAGAAGTTTTTCTATGACACTAATCATTTTCTCTCCATTCTCCAGAGACCTGTTTCTGCCATTTGCATTTCTGAGACGTGGCCAGCAGAACACAACATTCAAGAAGGAGTGCTGATTTATAAGGTGACATTATGCTACTTTTGTTATTAATCTGTGCTTTGCATCTAGCTGTGTTAACATTCTGGTTGCCATTTGACGGCTCATTTGTACATCGAGCAAAGGTGTTTATAATGACTACAGGTCTCCTAAATGACAACAGTTAATTTAGACTCCAAGCATGTATGACAGCTATTTAAAGCCCTCCCAAAGGGCAGGGCTCAGCACAAAGTATTTAGCAGCACTGCCCAATACACTGCAGTTGGCTTCTGCTTTTTTTAATGGTCATTTCAGTCTACTTGAAGTGGTGACTAACTTGTAATATGTTTTTTAACCTGAGGCACCTCCATCCCCACCGCATTCCCAGTTGTGGGGCAGGTCCTGACTTGCAAAGGATTGGGGAAACAATGCAGACTATTCATTATTTCCTATCCCCAGCTTTCTACGTGAAGTAGGACAGCTAGATGAAGCAAGTATTTCTTAATGAAGTTAATACTGCTGGAACTCATTGTTCCGGCTTGCTTCAAGAAACAGTCCTCAGGGTTTCCAACCTCTAAAGTAGGTGCAAAAAAGCCCCTCTTTGCTTTCAGTAGTGTTAGGATCAGACCCTATCCATACAACTTCTGCTTGCAACCTGGCACAGTGCTTTCATAAAAGGAAGGAGATCATATAGTTAAATTGTCCATTTTAGTCTTGCAACATCTCACTTTGGCCCTACCATATTTTTCCACCGTGACTTGAAGCGGCATCCCTTGGGTCATAGGGCATGTGTTTCTGCAAATGGGGCGTTATGTGTACCCAGCTCCACAGGCTGTGAAGGAGAAAAAAATTACTGCAATGAAAATAAAAAAAAAAAATCAATCAAGGCAGGCACCATTATGTGCTAATTTACATACTGTAGTGATGCATGTCAGCAAAGTTGCATGTGGCTTGAATCTAAAAGGTCTTGAAAAAGCAACAGACACCCTGTGCGGCCTAGATCCTGGCCCGGCTTTTAGTTTCCAAGACTTCAACACAGAAGAACTATTTTGATATTCAACACTGAACAGAAGCTAAACTATAATTTCAAATTAGGGTAAGTAGCCTAAGCGTCTCTGTGCCTCCTTACGCAAACGCATACCCAAGGTTAATGACACCTCCTAGGAAATGCCTAAGTGGGTTTAAAAAAACATACACTTCCCTTTTCTGCACTTCAGGCTTGCAGACTTCTTGTTGATCATTTCAGAGGGTTTTTTTTTTTTTTTCTTTTGCACAGCTCACATTACTGTCAGTTGGAATACTAATGGACATCAACATAAACATCATCTCCAGGGCTGTTCAATGAAACTATCTAAGGGTGATTGTCTTGTAATTAGCTTGACTCATATTTGAAAATTGCCAGTGATTAGCTGATTACGGTGTGAATTGAACTCAGATTGCTACAAAAAGCTACAAAAGTCATCTTCAGATCTATTCTCCTAAACGACGCCTCAGTCGCTGCCAGCGCTTGCATTAGGGATGAAGTTTTATTACCGCATCACTCTGACGGCAGTCATTTTAAATATATATTCTGCCTGGGGAGAAGCTGTCTCTTGGGGAGAAATCTGTCTTTTTACTTTTTAACCTACTCACTAGGTTTAAAAAAAAAAAAAAAAAAAGCTAATAGTGAAGCAGATTAAAATATCCTCCCTATGACCAAAACTTTTCTCTCCTGTAAATGCAATTATTGTAATACAGAGTAGTTCAGTCCTAGTGACTTATTAAGTATCTTCCCTTCTATACTAATAGCATGTGACATTTACAAAACTTTTAAATAAATCAAATCCCCAGGAGCAAAAATGCTGACAGATGCTTCTGCTACTTTTTTTTTTTTTTTAATAAGTAAGCCATGCACTATTTTGTAGTAATTATAAGGTTTTGAGAAAACTTTTTTTTTTTTTAATGGGCCTTGCTGGCTTTGGTTGCAGATAGCCCTGTTTGGGCAAGGTGCCCAGAGGATGAGCCAGGCTGAGCCCGTCCCGTGCGAGTGCCCAGCCAGCAACACGGGGGCGGCACTCGCCCTCACGCTGGAGGCCAGGGGAAGCAGGTAAGAGTCAGGATCCCCAGCACTGGCAACCGGTCCCAGCTCAGCCCACACCAGTCACCCCCAGGAACGACCGTGCCAGGATGGCAACTGCTTAGCAAGCCTGAATGTTTCACTTGCAAACGACAGCAGGTCATTTAAGTCATTAAATTCAGAGGAATGCACAGCTGCTGTCAGCTCAGCAGCATTATATAAACATACTGTAATTACAGATGTTAATTATTTCCATATGATTAATTGCAATTTCTTAAATACCTATCTGGTCACAGGTAAGCAATGTTTGGGAACACAGTTCCTTGTTTGTGAAAGGAAAGCACATGCCACAGCATCTGCGGCCGTGCCATGCAGGACTTCTCACTTCTGGCTCAGATGCAGACGGGGAGCTGAGTGGAATGAGATGGAGGTAAAATGGCAATCTTCTGTGCAGTACTACATCTGTTACCGTCACAAAAGAGCTTTAGCTCCCCACACTGTGTGGGCTGCAGTTGAACAGTGAGCTGTCATGGCTGTCACCTCACCTGGGCAAGTGCATCCGTGTCCTTGGCTCTGGGCAGGGCACTGCCCTTCAGGTAGGTCATGCAGTGTCTTGCACAAACCAACCACAGGCCTAGCTTCAACCCGCATGTGGGTCCTGAACTAGAAATACTCGATGAAGTCAACATATTATTTGCTCTCCACCTTAAACATAGCTAAGTACGTCTAAACCTAGTTTAACTGGAGGACGTGACCCTAGCAAGATTTTATCAAAAGATTTTATGGGTAATACTCCAGAGTAGATGGGGATATTTTTGTAATTATTTTTTGTAATTTTGTAATTGAACCTTTCCACTTTTCAGGTTCTATTGTGAATACAACCTTAGCATTAACCCTGACATGGAGAGATACAAATTTAGAGAGTACAACCTCAATGCTAAAAGTTTCTCCTTAAAGTGCTATGGTAAATGTGCTTGACTTTACCCAGTAAGATGATCTGCACACAGCTGGAAAATTGCTCCAAAGAACCATATCCTAAATTTAGCTCCTCTGTCATGAGGGAGAATCCCCCCAAACGTCATTTCACAGCCCTTTCCTTACAGCCTACAGTTTGCTCAGAGCATTCAGCAAACGCCTAATGACTAAAAAGGGAAAAGATGTCCAAGTCTTCGTAAAGTCTGAAATAGTCTTTCTCAAAGTTCCATGTTTTACTGTGCAAGAACACAAATATGTTGAAATCTGTTTTCTAATTTGCTGTCTGGAAATTATTTAGGAGTGGGAGCATCAGTACCCTTTCTCCTTTTTGGGTAATGGATCCCCAAATAACTCTGAAAACTAGTATTTGAAAGGCAGGAAAACCAATATGTTGAAATATAACTGCATTAACACAGAAACCACTATGCTTTTCTTCATAGGTTCTCCAACCCACTGGGTTGTGATGCTGCCCTGTGCTCCTGTTGGACTGCACTAATGAGGTAAGCTCTGTTCCTCAGCTAAACTCAAAATGAATCAAGACAAAGAAGTCATAACCTGTTCTCCTAGACTTGGCTGCTTTCAGAATTCTGTTCCAAAGATTAATCTTTCCTTTTCAGATAGCATTCCCATGTTCTCCATAAATATATATATGACTGTAGTAAAGAATTCCTTTCAGTAATGAGATGGGCAAAGAATTCCTCAAGTGTGTCAACAAAACCCCTACAAGTGAGTTTTTCAAGCAAGGTATGTGCCAGAGGCAAACTGTCTTGGTTTAGATAACGGCAGCAAAGACCATACTTATACACAGGAAGCTACATGAGAAATTTGCTGCTTGACAAAACAAAGCTTCCTTTTTAACCATCCAAGTCCTCTGAGATTTACATTTACAATATATGCATAGTCCAGTGGTTCAAAAAAAAAAGGCAGTGAACCAAAGTTTGAAAAAAAAAAAAAAAAAAAGGGAAAAAACACAAGCAGGGTCATATATCACTGAAGAAGTTCCCTCAATACATTATTACACAAGAAAAAAGAAGCTATTATATAAATTTGGTCCAACGTCAAAAAAGAATAAAAGAGAAAAGGTCATAAGGAAATTACACAACTTCACAAATAATTATAGAATAACAATCCCCTTAAGAACAATGTTCTGAAAGCAGTTGCTTTGTGGGCAGCAATAATGTCACCTAATAGCATTTTAATTTTTACTCTACTTGCTCACCAGAACAATTAAGTAAAAATCGTAGAAAATCAGAGAGCATTTAAATTTCCTGCCTTTTATTTTGAGAATCATAGCTTTTTTTCCCTTGAAGTACTGTGCCTCATTTATCATGAACCATGAGGACACACATCTATCTTTAGACCGTAAGTCGAATGCAGAGGTCAAATCACTAAAAGACCCATCCTGTGATATGGCTGAATTGCAGTCCCCTGGGGACTCCAGGCATATGGATTTTTGCTCAAACACACCAGCACCGAATGGCATGATGTTATTTTCTCAACGCTTGATTTAAAGTGCCTAAGATCGAGACAGTTAGGGAGGAATAAGCAAACAAGGAAACCAAACCCTCCAAAATACTTCAGGTCTTTTGCTAAGCCAGAACAAGACAGTTAAGATCGTTTGAAAGCAACCACAGTTTGCACTGACCAACCCACATGAGTTTCCAACATCAGAGCTATCAAGGGACACGATAGCTCAGTGTTGGAGTTGGCACAGGAGTTTGCCTTTACCAAAAGAATATTTTATAATGGAAGGGGCTTTCTACCAGGATGTACTGGAAACAGATAAAAGTATGGTTATGGAGAACATCTATGTACTTTCTCCTCCGCTCTCCTCCAGCTCATATTTTAAAGGGTCACCAGAGCTATACAGAAATTCATAATTCATTGACAAGTAATATCAAAGCAAAGATGCAACCCTAAACCAGTAGACTCTCCTTCTCTTCCTGTCACTTATTTGCTCCCTTCAAATGAAGATTTTTGCCAATAAAAACAGCTTCTTGGTGAGAAATACTTATTTACTGAAACCTCAAGGCAATAAACAGCCAGTACAAATAAATTCTAGAGAGAATTTCCTACTTACCATGTAAGAAGCAGAAATCAATACAGCTGGTTAAGACAGGAAAACCTCAGGAATAACTCTTTCATTAAATGGGGAGGAAAAGTCTTTCTCACTGAGCTTAGGCCCCCACATTACTAGATTTTGGGGCCCACCAATATATAATGTTTATAACCATATACAGGGTACAGAAAACAGGAAAGAACAAAGTGGCAGGTAAAATTATCATCTCAGAAGTTTGCAGCAGTGGATAGGGAACATACATCAATGACTTCTACCTTGCCACAGTGCCTTTTATTATTTAAAGTTATGGATTCTTTTGCTGTGTTCCTTGATGTTGATGCTCTGCTCTCATGCACTAAATTTTTCCCTGGCTTCACTTGAAATTGAAGAAATATTTTAAGCATACCCTGATTATGTTTTGCCAGCATCATAGCTTAAGCTGAGTTTCGTAAAGTTGTCTGTGAAACCGCACTAAAATGTATAGTCAGAGTTTGCTCTTGCTTTCAGCATTTTGCTAAAAGCTTGCTCATGGGGCTCCCTGCACATTATGCTCCAACTTCAAACATAATTTAACTACTGTGTTACAGTATCAGCCATTTCCAGGAACTTAATTAGGTCTTAGGCTATGCTTGCATATGATGAAAATAGGGAAATAGATATGGTTAAATTCACTGATGCAATACCAATTTGTAATTGTGCAAATGTTATATATTGACTGTAATAGACATAGTTGCCAGCCACTTTATTACTATCATAGTGTGCTTGAGAAGTGCCAGAAACCTGACTGAGATACAAAGTTCAGGTTTTAAGAGAAGCACCTCCCAGAGAAGCCCAAACTCTGTTTTCCCAGCAAACTGACCAGACCGCAAAGAAGCTGTGGTCCAGTAATCCAGCAGATTAATCCAGCAGATTACCTCCCTCATCAGTGGACCCAACCTGAGGAGTTTGAGGGCCCTTAACCCTACTGATGCGTCCTGAGTGCTGTGTCAGTTTATTCTCCATTTGGTCTCCATGAAGGTGGAAAGCCATGGATGCTATGGGAAGACTTCTCCCATATCTGCTCTGTGGAGAAAAGCCTGATAATGAAGAAAACGAGGTAAGGAGCAAATTTAAAAGGGTATCATCTAATCAGTCAGTTGACCTCTCCTCACATCTTATTTTCATATTTCCCCTCATAAAATTTGGGAAGTTCTGCTGAGAACTGCAAGACAATGGCAAACTTACCTACAGTCTCCAACAAAGTTGTGATTTCCACATTCTGCACATGTTAAACAGTCTCTCAATTACAATGAATCTCCAACATCAGATCAAACTGAATAAACATAAAGCTTCTAAGTTGAGAAGCTGACAGATGCTATCAGCAAGAAATGTGTGATGTTAAATACCCTATTTCTCAACAATTGACAGAAAAGACTGGAGAATCCAACATCAACAGCCCATAAAACACCAAAACAGTTCTCTGTAATTGACTGCAGGGAAAAGAAAATCATACTTCAATAAATGTACCATCAATACAAAACATCCAAAGAGTTGACTGTTCCGATGCATGTCAATTGTACAATTCTACTACTACTAATAAAATTTAAAAAGAATCACTCATGACCAGGGGACTAGAGCCTAAGACTGACCACAAGTTCAATGTGTAAAAGTGGAAGTTGAAATCACAGTGAAAAAGATGTCATGTACATCTCTTCTCCTTCATTTGTTTTGCATTTCAGTTTGCCTGTTTCCATTTTGTGTACTTATTTTACTTATGTAAAATGCATTTACCAATAATAATATATGCTTTATATTTGCAAGACACAGTGCATGCAGAGTAAACAAGGTTGGAAAGGGCCTGGCACAACTCCTTGAACAAATTTGGGCAGACTTTTAATTTACAGTTCTTTGTCTTGTTTGCATTATTGCTTTGGTGATTTTTTTAAAAAGCTTTTTTTTTTTTTTTTTTTTTTTAAGTAAGATATCTGATTTCATTTGAGAGTAGATGTGAGCTTGGCTTATCACCCTTTTTACTTCTTAGCAATGCTGGCTGTGCGATTCAGCCTCAGTGCCCAGTGTCTTGGTACCCTCAGTGTAATCTAACGAATACATTTGGCTGTTCATCCAAAACTTCTCCTTCTGGCAGCCTCTCTGGCTAACATGTCTTTCTAAATGAGCTATGAAACATTCTAGTTTGTACATCCTAGTGCAATGATGGTAGAGAAAAGAAGATGGCTGCTTTGCAGCATGACATATACAGAGCTTTTATTGTTTATGACTTTTCAGCTTAAAGCTGTTTTATAGTAAGATAAAATTTTTAAGACATTGGCCACATTCGTTTAAAAAAAAAAAAAAAAAAAAAAAAACCCCAATGTGTAGAAGCAGATGTTTCAAAATGAGCAGCCGGGGTATCCCCAAGTTCAGAAGTTTTACAGACATTGAAAAATACTCTGCCTTAAATCAAACACCACCACAGTTTTTGGAGGGAAATCCACTTTGTCAATGTTGAGGCTTAAATCACCATAAGGAGTGGAAAGGCATTTTTATAGTATGCTAAAGGAGTGATGTGGAGGCTTTACACAGGAATTTTACATCGGCTGTTAATCACCAGTTTTGTCAATATGGGACACAAATTTCTTTTACAGTTAGTATTTCTGAGAAGCGGCATGTATAGCATAAATACATAAAGGATTTGCTCCCAGCCCGGTAAGAGAACTCCAGAGAAAATATTTTGTTAGAAATGTTCTCTAGATAGCGTTTAAAAAAATTCCTGGTTCATGGGGTGCTGGGCTCAGGCAGCTTCCTGCAGCGCGCTGAGCCGAGCCCTCCCGTGGACACCTGGATGGAAATGACAGTCTGCAAGCAGTGCAAGAAAAGCTCTTCCCTGCAGCCGGGCTGCTCCGTGTGGTCGGGCACCTTGCAAGCTTTCTACTCAGGTCAGCTCCGCCACTAACTTGTCTCAGAGTGGCCCTGTCCTCGCTGGTGCTATCATTTTACCCAAAACATAGATGCAGAGAACAGGAAACTCTTGGGGGAAGGCTCTTTGCAACCCCACTCTTCAAAAGATTTTGAATGTAATTAGAGTGGATTGTTGACAATTATGAATTATTTTTTAGGAAATCATCATTAAAAGAGAACACTTAAAAAGCTATTTATTTTGGAGGTTAAAGTGTGTGTGCTTGTTTTCATTTGGTTGGTAGTCTTCAGAGGGGCAACATTTTAATTTAAGGGTCAACTTGTTCTGAAAGATTAACTGATCATGTAATCTAGAGAAGTCTCAGACTGAAAGGGATAAAGATGGCCAGCATAATTAACATATTCAAAGGCACCTTTGCAAGCTCCCTGCAAGCTTTTGGGATGCCTTAAACCATGCAAAAGGAACACCCCTCAAAACAAATAAATTTAAGAGGTGTATTACGTTAGTATGAGTAGTGAATTTTACTTTATACTAAGACCTATTTTTACTGTAATCATCCCTATGTGCTGAGAATTTGTGAAATAGATTAACAAGGTTTGATTATTTCTACTTGAGAAAACTTGAAATATTCCATGTTAAATTTACCAGTTTAACTCTATTAGTTTCTAACAACTCTTTTGCTTTTTCTTGCCTGAGATTCCTATCTATTAATGTCAATTAATCAAGCATAAAGTTTCACATAGCTCCATCTTTAACCAAAGACCAAGAAATTCAGAATGAGAGTGAAGAATGTTTATGTGGTTATGTCACTCTTCAGAGTTGTAGAGCCAGGATATCAGAAGAGCAGTAGCAAGGAACTAACGTGATCGGTTTTTAATTTGGTTTTAACTTGTATGAGTATGATTTTTTATGGAAACCACATTTCTAGGGGAGGCAATATCACTAGTGAGGGCAACTCACACTGTTTGAAAGCACAGAAAACCTCTCTTCCTCAGGCTTTCCTTTAGGCCTGAAACAGAGTCAGCTGCTTGCAAGGTAAGGCTGAGTCAAGACCAGACTTATATCAATTGTGCTCTATGTTGCTCTCTACCAGCAGTGTGATTTGATGGTGAGCCTGATTGATATGATCTATCCGGGTCACTACAGATGTAAAACAGCCCCTGCAAATTAAATACTGTAAAATACAACATACTAATTTCCCTAGTGGTCACTGGAGGAATTTCCATACTTGGGGCATATAGCTCAGACAGCAAAATTTGTGACAAAAAAAGAGTTCATATTGGTAATTAAGGTAATTGAGATAAAAATAACTACAGTTGTACAACAGAGCTCTTTAGGTTAGTAAGATTTATAGTGAGAATTATTAACTCTAACAGCTATTTTATCTCAAAGCAATGCCCATGAAATAGGATGACCTTTTATCTATTACCTGTTGGGTTTACAGAGTCTATGACTTACAGATTGATGAGTTTCAGACCCAGGCCAGTTTCATTACGTATTCTATTTATACCACACTTTCTTATTTCCTGGATGACTTTTCTCAGGAAGAATGAAAAAAATGACATGTTTATGGTGTTTGAACTTGAAGAGCCTAAGAACATTTTCAGCTACATACTGTGGTTTGTCAACTGCACGGTGATTCGGTGCCTTTGGAGGAGGGAAGCTGAAGTTCTGACCCCTGCAACCCAGCAGGTTAACAGTGATAAATATTTCATTATTTGTACTAATGAAGTTCACTTAATTCAGGAATGAAACAAGACTGCTGTCACTGAAATAGCACAAATCACAGGAGTGTTAGTAGGCTTAAAAAAGAAGGAACTTCATAGAAAAACTTCAGTTTAAGATTTTACCCAAAAGAAACAGCTTGAACATGCACCTAAAGCCTCCTGAATGCTTCGATAACTTTCCTTCCTGATTTTCAACAGAGAGGTATTCTTCTTCTTCTCATCTTGAAGCAGCCTAGGCACTGCTGCCCACATCTGCATCAAAATACAGACTGTCTCCCACTTTGAACCCTAAAGAAATAATGCCCAAAAATTCAGCTCACAGCAGCTCCAGTGAGTACTTGAATCTTGTAATACTGACTGAGGGGTGACGAGCTGGGTGAGCACCAAATAAAGAGGATTATTTTCAAGTACGTTCTGGGAAGGCTGCTGGAGCATACAGAGAAACTGGGATTACACTGCCATGTTCTCCCTGCAGAATATTGCTCAGGTGCTTTCCAAACCTGCTCTCACAACACCTCTGCGAGCCCAGATGAATTATTGAGTAAATCAGTCATCCTGTGGTTGAATGCCTTTAAATAGAATTGACTATTAAAATGATCCAGTCTCTCCCTCTCTCCTAGAATCTCTTTATTTCCCCTCTGAGAACTACAAATCACACCTCCGCCTCCACTCTTTCAGGCTCCATACTGAAGCGCAGAATATTTAATTGCTGTATTATTTGCTCCTTTATTGCCCCCCCAAGCTAACTTCTGCTGCTGGTCCTCTTGAAATTGCTCCAGAGCAGAGAAACAGCGCAAGATGTCTCCATGAAGCAATTAACAGGGCTAAAATTTGCACCATCATTACATTTTTGGGATTGACAGCAGAGCTGAGGCCTTCTGTATTTCTCATAGACAAACAGCTTTACTCTCTCCGCAGGAGAAGAAATTCCTGCCCGGCTACAGGAGCAGCGTGCGGGTCAGTGCAACAGGAATCCCCTCTCCCGCTTTGGTGCCCATGGAGCCCCCGCTCCTCCTGCAGCTGCCCCGGGCAGAGGGATGCGTGCCCGCTCCCAGGTCCCTGGGAGGAGCGTGCTGCTGCCCTCGAGGTGCCACAGGCGGCTGCGCGCCCGCCAAGGCCCCGCCGAGCCCAGGGCAAGAGCTGGGAAACGCCACCACTAGACAACACGACACAATGTCGGATGTTGGAGAGTCAGGGCTGCTAATGAGTGACACCAGGAAATGAAGGAATTTGGGCATTTTTAGACCATCCCTATTTGGCCACCTGTTCTGAATGCAAATGCTTCTTATGCAGTTTCTCTTCATTTTTCTATTTTGGATAACACACCTGTCAAGAAAACTGTTTATCATGTACTCCACAACAAAAGCATCCGGTAATTCTAACCTGGAAGCTTAGGATTATTGTTACTATTATTTTCAGTTACAACACTCCAGCGTGGCTCAGCCTCGGGCTTTGCACATACCTGTATTTAGTGTATTGTGACCTTATTTATGCATGTAAATAAATGGTTGGGTATGCACAAGTTCAGAGCACCTTCTGGTAGCTCCTGCTGCCTTTTGACTGACTTTTAACTATGTGAGGGCCATGCTTTCCTCAGTATTTCTGTTCTGAGCTGCAAATACTGTTTTTAACCACATAACCACAGCAGTAGTTATGACTTTGTGCACTGATGATACTTTGCTTTGTTTTAAACTTTACCACTGCTATGTTAAGTATAAAACTCTAGAGCTTTTTGGTTTACTAATTATTTCTCCACGACAGCAAAACAGCCTCAAAGAGTTCTCTCTTCTCCAGGAGAAAAATAAAATCTGCATAATTTGTACTTCATGACAACACAGCAGCGCACACGCTGAATTACTAGTGTTATACCCTGATGCGTGGCAGCAGTGGCAGCACAATGCTGACTGGTTATTTAACAGAGCTAAATTAATTTGTAGCTGTCAGTCATGTTTGCCAGATTCGCTTAGATTCTGAAATTTATTGACAAGCTATAATAACTGACATTTAAATTGTCTGTTCTTATAGAAGCAAACATGAAGCATGGAGCTAAAACATGACATTTAGTTCTAATTTCTGTTGGAAACACAAGAAAAGAGAAAAAAAGAAAAAGAAATTTGTACTTTTGTAATTCCTCCATTTTAAAGTGATGTTCTCAAATGATCCAGTACTCTCTTAAGATAACATTTGAAGATTGTAAATTACCCTTGTTCTGAAATATTTCCATCTATTTCTCAAATTCCTCTAACATGTTTTATTTTACTCCAGCAGCCAAATGCCGGATGGAAGTTCGTGGCCGTCTGCCAGCTCACTGAGAGCGAGCAGCAGCACAACAGTGCAGGTCGGTGGCTGGCGACGAGGAAACCTGACTGCACGTCGATGACACTGGTGAGGTCAGGACCAGAAAGGGTCAGGTGCATGTTCATTTTCTGTTAAAAAACAAATTCTTCACTGTAATACAGACTAATAGCCAGCTAGAAGACTGTCTTTCCATACTGACTCCATACTGAGTATAAGTCAGTGGACTTGAACATCTATAACAGCAGGTATTAGTAGTTTCAGACAGGGCTTGGCATTGAGGTTTGGCTCAGACACAAGACATTTGCTGAGCTGAACTTGAACATCTGAACAACGTAATCTTTCATGTCTCTGTAAGCAAATGAAAAAAAATCCTCAGGAATTGAATATTCTCCTTGAATTTTAGACATTTTGCTTTTATCAGACCTCAGACTGCACAAAGAGCAAAGGGAGACAGTCACAGTAATTGTCCAGTAAAAAAAAGTATGTATCTTAAACTGGAACGCATGGGGACAGAGCCCGATGTGTGACCTGCACAGTGCCGCCCCGCTCCCTGCCCAGCGGGTTTGCAGATGCCTGGCTCCTCCAATCCCTCTGATTGCACCTGCCAGCACATAAAACTTGTGTAGACTGCACTTAGCTGATTATTGCCAAGAGCTTCTCGCCACTTCAGAGAAGGGGTTAAATCCTGCTCCACGAGAAGGTTATTCTTCAAGAGGTTTGATTGGCCTGGTCCTTGCCAAGACCGGCCAGGCTGTGATTGCAAAAATCAGAGTGCCATTAAACCTGCTATTGTGCCAGAGTACAAAGGACAAAACGAGCTCCTGTTTGCCTTAAAACCTAGAAGTAATATTTTGTTTCCTTTAATAGTGGGCACATTTTAGAAAAGCAGCAACATCTGATGCTTTAAGGCCTTCGCTGGTCCCCTAATGATGACCGACTGAAACATTAGAGCATCCTTGGCTTCCCTTCAGGCCTTTTAGCTGCTCCAGCTGGTCACTAACTGCTCTGCAAAAAGACCTCTGTGTGACACATTTGTACACAACGTGGCTCCTGCAGGGTCTCGAGCCCCACGGCACTAGTTAGGCAAGCCTTCCTTTCCCATACTGTCTGTGCCTTGCCTTTCAGGCAATGTGCGTATATATGTTTTCTTTTTTTGCCAGCTTCTCTGACTTCTATTTTTAATATTCAGTTAACTTTTTAGAAAGTAATTATATTCTGCTCATTCTACACCAGCTGGTATTTACTTCATCCTCCATCAGGCATCAACAGAGCATGGGGCTACAAGACAGAAATATTACTCTGGCAAGCATAAATATTTCATTTTTCACACCACAAATGCGTTGATGATTTATTAATTAGCCTACAGGCCTGCTGCTTCTGCATAGCTGAGTAGCAAAATAACTCGGCTAAGATGACTGAGGAAGTCTATGGCTCACATCCCATTGGAAAGTTTCAACCAGCTCGTGTCTGAAGGCTAAAAAACATTTCCAGTGGGCAAAGACCAAAATTACCAAGATAAATCTTGGCTGTTGCCAGCTTTGGCTGATCATGGGTGAAATGCTGTGCAGCATTTCAAGCAGTGGCAGCTCCGATGCTGGCCACATGGCAGGCTGTGCAGGGACACGAGCATCATGGAATGGGAACGCTGAAACCGTCCGAGCACCCCGGCGAGCCATGGAGAGCAGCATCTTCTTCCATGGAGGGGGCCATGGTTTCAGAATGATGCTGGCAACTCTGGTTTCTTGGTTAAAAAAAGCCAGAAAAAAGAAGTCCTCAAACAGTCCTCTAAAAATTCAAAGAAATACTCATGTATCTTAATATTACTTTCAGAACAAGATGAGATGCTGTCCACTTCATTCTATTTGAAAATGCAGTAGTTTAGAAGTTAAAGCAATATTTGGAAATGGCATAATTTTAAATAAAAATATAGAGGAAGGAAAAATGAATATATCAAAATAAATTATACCGGTTTTAAAGACTGGAAAGTACTACAGTGGACCCACAGTTATGTCTGGATGCGTTTCTCAAATCTTTCCAGCAGCCGTTGTCAAATACTGCTCAATATATGTGTATTATTTTTGCGTTATTAGGCATTAGTAAGATACATGTTATTACTAATGTTAATAGTCAGAGAATAAAGCATAGCTTTACTGAAGAGGAGCTTCAGTGGGCTTAAATGAACATTCAAGTTAATGTACGTGCAACAGCAAATGTGATGGAGAGCTGTTCACTAGCTTCATAAGTAAACAGCAGCACTACCCAATCAGCCCGTACAGGAAGACAGTGGAGGTTCAAGTCCAAAGACAGAAATCTTGCTTTTTTTTGGAATTGGGTGCATAATAATATGGTGTGCAATAAAGATATAAAAACAGTTATAATTGCAAGGAAGGAGATAATGCAAAGGTTCTTCTTTTCTCTGAAAAAAAAACCGTACTTTTCATTTCATGTTGGTGTACAAAAATGTCTGAAACCTCACACCTTTTCTAACATCATCATGTTTTTCTGCCAATTTTATATCTATGAGATAGAAGCCCTGGATTTGCTTGTTGGTTCTTAACAAAGTGTCACTCAATATTGTACGACAGGGCCGCGCAAAGCGCCACGCTCGCACACGCCGGCAGCGCCTCAGGCGCAGGGCAGCCCCGTGTCCCGGGATGCGTTTGCAGGCGGCGGTGTGGAGCTCAGGGACAGGGCCCCTTGGCGAGCCTGGCCGGCACGTCGCTTGCCGTACGCCCTGGAGAAGCTTTGCTCTGGCTCGGCCTTGCGTGGCCGTAGGGAAGGAGCACGCAGGCTCCGTGGCTGCTTGTGTGCCCCTTTGCCACAATACAGGCATATTGAGGCTCTACATTTTTCTATCAAATTGGCTAAAATGCATTTTTTCGTTATTTCTTAAGTAGCAGAACTTGTTTTCCTGAAGTTTGTGGTATTTACAGTGAACCCTCTCCAATCTCTGTGGTTTGTGCCACTGTGTTTATATGGAAAGTGCCATTAAAAACTACCAAGAATAACAAAACAGCAGACTCGAATTTGGTTAACTTGAACAATAACATCAGGAATCTTAAAGATCAGACTGTGCAGTGACAAAATCAAAACCATACACCAGATATTGGCAGTATGCGTACCCAGGTATCAAACATTAAAGTAGCAGAAAAGCATTACTTCCCCCCAAAGTATGATTTATAAAGGACAGAATTTTGCTGTGCTTGGGTTTTTACCGCAGCAGGTCTCTTTTCACTGTATTTCATTAACACATCAGTAGAAAGAGTGTGAATGAGCCCTGGCCTACTTCAGCCTGATCTGGAAAAGCATCTTTTAAAAACTGCCTTTTTTGCTCATTTGTTTCACTGTTGGGCACGAACAGAAGGGTATTTTTCAGCATGCACAGTTAAGCAGCAGGCACACTATCCAAGGAATACATAACTGATGGACATGTGGACAGCTGGCAGTGTCTCTGTCCCATGGCCCCCAACAGGAATGCTCTTGGTCACCCTGCTAAGAACAGGCTGCTTCCCCTGCAGCATTCCCAAGGGAGTGCATGGTGAAGAGGAATGGGGAATGAAGCTTTTCTACATAGAGAGAGGGGAGGAAAAAAAAAAAAAAAAAAA
>VZSV01000036.1:978410-1012118 GCA_013398735.1 Nothocercus julius
AGAGATGCTCCTTGGACATGATTTCTGTGGCTCAGGAATCTGGAAAGGCAGTTCTGCTCTCCCAGAAAAGGTGGGTTATTGTAAGGACAAAGGCAATGGTAGATTGACATAAGGGAATCAGCCATTTTCACAAAGTTTCTCTCTAGTGGATTATAACTTTCAAATGTAAAAACCCTTTCAATGAAAGCAGAAATCAGAAAGAAATATATTGAAGACTGTATTCCCTGATCTCTTCTTAAGAGCGAAGGAAAGAAAGTATATTAGAGCTGGCTGAGCAATTTGTAATGAATAATGTAGCTGACGAAGTCTACCTTTTTGTTCTGGGTGTGCATTATCAGGGAACATGGGCTTTTATTTACTGTTTACTCATTATTCTGACAACACTTTCCAAACAATTCCTGCACATAACCAATTCTCAAATATAAAATACGCTCTCAGTGAGAGTACATATTTACAATTTAGGAAGAATACTTGGGTAACCCAGGCCTGTTTCTCGGTGTGCCTGAGTGGCGCCCTCCGCGCACCACACGGCTTGCAGCCGGCTCACTGATCTGGATCAAATCTGCTGCTTACTAGCAATTTGTGCTGCCTCTGAATCACAGGCCCATGACTCTGTTTGCACCCTGGCTTAGGTAGGAGCCAGGACAACCAGGCAATCCACAAAAAAACAGGAGTCAAAGCTTGCTTTCAAACTTTTTCAGCTTCTCCTAGTAAGTCAGTCTGCTGGCCAGTAAGAACTGCGTATAAATTATTCTGTTTTGCTTTTATTATGGAAAATGGTTAGAGGGAAAACAGACCTGGTGCCACCTTCTCCAAGCAGATGTAGCACTTGCTGGACGGGAGGCGCGCAGCACACACTCTGCCGCGGCTGGAAGGACAGACCACCTCTCTCCTCGCAGCAGGAAGGCCCGCTCTCCCCGCACGGGGCTGTGGCAGGGGACGCTGCCCCCCCCCGGAGACAAGGGCACTGGGCTCAGCGATAGCAGCAGGCAGGCAGAGCCCCCACAAAGGGCAAGGTCAAGAAGAGCTAACCAC
Source organism: Nothocercus julius (assembly GCA_013398735.1). Classification (NCBI taxonomy): domain Eukaryota; kingdom Metazoa; phylum Chordata; class Aves; order Tinamiformes; family Tinamidae; genus Nothocercus; species Nothocercus julius. The sequence continues at coordinate 979,446 of VZSV01000036.1, forward strand.
AGTGCAGTATTACCCTGTTTTTGTGTGGATGCTGATCCTGCTGCTGAATCCGTGCAGACAGGAGTCAAAGGGGTAGCACAAGGGCAGAGCAGGGGTCCAAGGCTGTTCCCATCTAAAGCCATGCTGAGCGTTGGGAAAAGATACATAGGCTGCTTTCATGCGAGACTAGCTTGACTTGCTATTCCAAATCATCAAGTCAGACAGCTTAATTCAGCTTACAGAAAAGATTATTTTGATTTTAGTGATGTAGAAGATAGACTGTAAACTTTGTGGGGCGAGGTAGGGGATGAGAGAGGTAAACACAAAGCCCGATCTTTAGTAAAGCTGCTGGTACATGGGGGAGAAACTAGCTCAAACTCATGTTTCATTTGATGCCTGACACTACTTCAGCGACTCCAAATGCTTTTAAGTAGTAGTAATGTTTCATCCAATCACATCTACAGCAGGGTTTCACAAGACAAGGGCAGTACCCTGCCCAATATATTGTAGCAACTCAGTTTCTCTAATTTGTGATTAGTTTTTCCTCTTTGAGGCTGTGCTGGCCTCCTTGCTCAGTCAATAAAAGCTGCTATACAGCTGACAGGAAACATCCCAGCTGAAAAATCTGCAGCGCCAGAGCGGCCTTGGCCTTGAGCTTTATTTGCCTGCTCTTAAAGCATCTTGCCCCAAGCATAAGTTATATTCAGGAAAGCTTTGGAAATCAGCTGTCTTCCAGGGTTGTAGAGGTGTGCTTTTGGCTTCTGGATTTGGTTCTGGTGGATTTGCTTGTGTAACACAGTAAGAAAGCAGAAGCTAATCCCAGCAATGCACATATGCAAACTCTCAAGATGGGAAGCATAAATCAACACACAGTGGTGACCCATCAAGCAAGCACCCAGCAAGGGAAGAGGCTGACTGAAGTTTAATGCATGTCAGGCACTCTCAGACCAATGCAGGAAGTTAGATACCCAAGACCTCTCTTTGCTTCTGACTATTTTCCTTGGGGATGTAATTGGTCAAGCAATGTTATTTCACAGGACATACACCTTATGCCTTCATTTGTCATTTAGAAACTGCTTTAATTACTAAGTAAATGCAAGTGACCACATAGATCAGAGCTAGATACAAGAGGGACCTGCTCCCCGGTGCAACCTGCAGCCTCTCTGTTCCCCTGCCCCTGCCTGGCACGGAAATCGTACGGGCTCCACGTGTCCGGCTGCCTGAAACCGGCACTCGATGATCTGGATGCTTTCCTGCCAGCTTTATAACCAATCGCTCGCTCTTACTCTTAGTGAACTAAGCTGTTCCTACAGACACCCATGGATTTTCTCTGCACTTCTATAGGAATGGCTGCCACATTTTCCAGTCTTCATTTATCTGAATTTGGTACAGAGAGGACATCCCCTCTCTCTCTCTACAAACTTGTGGGGGCTCTTAAGAAAGTCTTAAGGTTACAATTTTGTCAGAATTTGCTGCCTTAATGTAACTTTTTGAGGCTATAAAACATTCAAGAGCTGAACCAAACTCTAAGTTCTATCTGTTTCAGCAAAAATGTCTCACGGAATGGTTAGATAGGATGATTTTAGGAATTCAGTTTGTATTTTAAACTTGTTGCTGAATGGTCAACTGTAAGTCACGTAAGTCAAGTTGCTCATTTAAAATGGAATAGCTCCAAATTCTTGCCTTATCTAAGCATATCTGAAATTAAAATTAGACTATTTCTTGAGTTTCTTTTCTATTACTGGCTCAACTCGATGCCACAGGAGGAAGCTTAGTCTCGGCTTCCTTTTAGCCAGAAGCGCTTAATGCTCGTAATGGGAGACTCGCCCACTGCAGGTAGCACTGCAGGAATCACGCGTGCAGCCAAAGCATTGCACGTATGGAACAACACTACAGGAAATTACCTCACAGAGCTCCATATGGCTGTTGCCATCCACAAGCCTAGCCTATCTAATAAACCCAAGGGATTCAGATATTTACAAACCTTGCTCACATTGATTTGTGCCCCTTTTCCTCTCCTCATTAAGGAAGATAGATTCCCAATTTAAAGTCATACTTAGGCTAAAAGCAACTTTTATAGGTTCTGTAGCAAGTAGGAGTGACAAACATACCTCTTCCAACGCCTCCTGTAGGTCAGTAAAATGCAACACCATGAACCATCTGCTGCTTTGTATAATGGGTAACGGCTGGAGTAACACATCAGATGATTATCTGGTCTTTCCCAGGGTTGTCTTCCTGTAATGTAACCCTCACTCTGTCTACACAGAAACATCAGACCTAACTCTGGGATGGCTGAAGGCACTCTATAGACTAACAGAGCTCTCTGCTTTCATTCTCACTGCTGCCAGCTTGCCTAGTGGTAGAAATACAAATTAAATTACGTAAAGCACCTCTTCTGCTTTACTCGCAGGTCCCCAGAAAGACTAGCTGTTAAACAGCTAAACAAGCCAAAGGAGCAAAAGCAGAAACAGGGAAGACACCTCAACAAGGACCCGCTCTTGCCTTTGGGATGCTCCCAAGCCACGGGGAGCACAGAACAGCTACCTTTCCTGAATCTCTCCTGGCAGAGCTGGGCAAAGCGCCGTCAGCTTTTATACATGAGAACGTTCTGTGCCCGAGCAGCCCACTCCGTTCTGTGGCCAAGGCTCGCTCTACAGAGAAGACGGCTGGGATGTCGTGGTGCTTTGTACCTCTGATCTGTGCCCTTCTGCTGGTGCAGAGGCAGAAACGTTGGGGATCAGATAAAAATCCATTACGAGTATTCATCTTCTACAAAAAAAAAGGGGGGGGGGGGACTTAAAGCTAAAGAGCGGTTACATAAAAGGAATGTGTGTTGCTTAGCTGTCCTCACCTACACTGCAGTTAACAAAAGAAAATAATTACACTTAATTAAGAAAACAATAATCTTCCCTGGAATAGCATTAACTTTAAACCAACCAAATCCATGAGACATCCTCAGCTTAATTTCTAGATACTATTAAATAATTACTGTATCTCTTCTGGTATCAATTTAAGCAGAAAAAATTAGTCTCCTGAGGCATGACGGACAAAGGCGCAAACATCAGCATCAGTACGTCGCTGTTATTTCCACAATTAGCTCTCTGAACAGCAATCAGTGACAACCAGTTTAGATGTAGTACTTTCTCTGAGTCTTAACTTGCTTTAAGCTTTTGGCTTCATCTGAAATTCAATGTGGAAACAAGGAATGCTAATCCAACCAGACAAAAAAAAAAGCACTCCCCCTCCCAGCCACTGCAAAATTAACAAACCAAATACTCTGAGCTGGCAAGCCAGAGAAATCCTTGCATGTGTACATGTTGCAAGTCACAAAGTTTGGTTTTGTTGGTTTGCAGTTTTGAGCTTTATTTCATCCTGTGTGTAATAATGGCACGTTCCAGCTGCCTCTGTTATACACTTACTTAAGCTGTAGATCGGTAAAAGAAGAGATATAGAGAGTGTTCTCTTTCAGAGATATCTCTCTTGGCTGTGCCTGATTTATTTTCGTGTATTCTTATAGAAACATAAAGCAAAAATATTTTTAAAAGTCTGTGTGCTTGCATTTTGGGAGTAAAACAGAGAGAGAGACACTACTGATTTTCTCAAGGTTTCCATTAAAGGTCACAGTCTGAGGTCTTCTAGGAATGCTTCAAACTGAAACATAGAAGAAAATTTTAGAGGTTTCAAAACTTTATGGACCAGCAGAAGTGATTAATGGAGCTTGTTTTAACTCCTCCAATCTCTCAGAACTAAATTCTCCCATAAAACATGGACAAACACGTGAATTTAAGAGCAAAAAGTTTTTGTAAACCAGTCAATTAAGAGTCCAGACTGACACTGGTTAATATTAAATCATTAAAAACCCACTTGAACGGTCTTCAAAACAGTAATGCAAAGACAGCACAGCTTGGTTTCTGAGTCGGAATAGCCTAAGCACTGACCAGATGGTCTTGGGCTCCTGGGAGTACAGAAAACTGTGGCAGCAAGGTGTCCTTCCAAGGCAGTGCCCACCTGTGAAATGCGTGGTGCGACCAGTTCTCTGAGCACCTACTCTCATCAGGGCAGGGGCTAGTGCTTACTTGGCATTCTGCTCTTTTATTTTTGTTTTTGAGGCCCATTTTCAGGCATTTTCTCTGCAAATAGGGTGACTGATTGGGGACAATTTCATCTTTGGTGAAGAACAAAGTAACCACACAAACACGAGGTTGTGGCCCTTGAAAGACCTGACCTGTCAAAAAATATCAAGGCAGTGATAAAACTCAAAAGCACCTTGGTGTCACCATATAACTTTGTTACAGAGGCGGCTGCTGTCACTATGCTTGAGCTTAGAGTCTGCTGAGAGCACAACCACAACTCAAGGCTATTTTCTACAAACAGAAAGGAAGGTGGCTCCTTCCTTGCTTTTTTCTTTTTTGGATATATCAGTTTAATTTAGACCTCGCCTTGTTTAAGCCACTTCATCAATCCAGCTAAGTGACATCAATTTAACTTTACCTCTCACCAGACTCAGGAGTTTGGAGGAAAGTGCCCCTGGGAGCCCTCTGCTCCCCACACTGATCCACCTTCCACCCTGCTGCATCTCATGGCATCCCCTGTCTTGTGGGGATCATCTCCTCCTCCTCCCTGTCCTGCTTGGGCCTGTCTCTTTGCCCAATCTTTCTGTCCTGTGAGGCTGCAGGGAGCCACGGGGGGCTCTGCCCTTGGCAGAGCAGCACATTGGGCGGGGAGAGCAGTGAGGAGCTACTGTTGCTTCTGCACGAGGCTGCTCGGGACGCATTGTGCTCTGCCAGGGATAAAACACACCCTGGCAGCTGCCAACATGGATATCCCTGTGCAGCAGTCTCGGCTTGCAAAAGAAGGTGCTTTTTTTTCCTAGACTGTTGGCAGGTTTGTGTCTCTCAGGAGCGCTCCCTGCTGAAGACAGGCTCTCCCATCATTTCGGCTGGTCTTCGGACATGACCAACATTTAAGCTGACAACTTGTTGGCTGTTAGACATCCAGAGTCTATCAACATTTCACTGTTGACAGGGTCTAATGTCATATTCTAGGAATAATGATCCATTGTGAACAATGAACTTATAAACTAACACTTGATTCAGCCTCAAAAAAGTCTCAAATTTGCTGCAGTCCAAGCATCAAAATACACGCACCAACTTAGTCTACAAAAAAGAGGCTAAGGAAATGTCCAGGGAACATATTGCCGTAAGGAAATGCCCATGGAACACATTGTTTGTGCCCAGGTAGAACAGGAAATGAGTGTGTTTCATCCAAAGTTGCAAGAAGGGCGACCAGTAGCACAACTGATACCTCTTTGCCCACACTGTTTTTGGGGGTAGTCAATGTAAACCCTTCCTCAGTTACCAGTCACTCCTACTGCAGTGCAGAGTTCGGCTTTCAGCTCTGCCATTAACACACCATGTCTTTTACCCCGGCTGACGGACGGAAATGCCTCCTCACGACATATCCTGCTGACTCACATCTGTACCTTTGTACTACGGTAACTTCCGACTCTTTCACAGCTGAACTAGTATCACGTACCTCCACGCCTTAGCCACATACCTTGGGATGAATTGTCCCACACTGCTAAATGTCACTGATTTCTGCTCATAAATGGTATTAGCAAGCTTAGTTTTCTCTCATACACAAGGGCATCTTCCATTTCCAACTCTGAGCACATGCTGAAGTGTTTCACTGTAATTGAAGCACTGACGTTCCCTGTGATTTCAGTTGTTCTCCATCCAACATTATCTCTGAGTTTTACAACCTTGGGAAGAAAAAAAGTGAAAAAAGGCAAACTTAAGTTTCCTAAAAAAAAGAAAAAAACAAAAAACAAAAAACAAAAACAATCCTCGTTGAACAGCCAGAAACTAACTGTGGCTCTGCCTGGGCTAGGGCTCTGCTTGACAGAGTGGGCAGGTGCACGCAGGCAGCGCGGCACTGTTTGCAGCGCACGCAACGCACAGCACACGCAACACGCAGAACATGCAACCCGCAGCATATGCAACACACAGCGCATGCAACGTGCAGCACATGCAAAGCGCAGCACATGCATCGCGCAGCACACGCATCATGCGGTGCACAGGGAGACCTGCCAGGCGGCTGCGCAGCGCTTACCGGCACTGCTGGCGTCCCTGTGCACCAGGGGAGCTCCGACACTGCTCTGCAGCACCCGGACGCCGCTGCACTCTGTGTTTTGCACACCCAGGCTGTCTGTGAAGCCGTAACAAGCAGCACGTGCTGGGTTTCTCACCAGGGTATGACAAATGCTGACTTAAAAACTGGGTTGGGTCAGGCTTAACACAAATTTAAGGCTGGTCTTTCGCTGGCAGAAGCTTTTCTGAGAAATGCATCACTGGTAAACCAAACCTGGCTCTGCTGGCACCAGTCTTGATAGCAAATGCCCTCTGCTCAGGGGACATCGAGTATCAGGACTGGCCCCGATGCTGAGGGAGAAGGGAGAAAAGGGGTCGTATGTGGGACTACAAGGGCTGACTGTGGGAGCAATGCTGGCCTGCACAGGAGGGCAGGATGCTCGTCTGCATTGTCTAACACAGGCAAAGCAGTGGAAAAACCTCCCCAGAGCTTTCTGTTTGTGCCAAGGTTTGCAAGGCCACCTCCCAGTTGATCCTCAAAGTCTCCCACGATGGACTTCGGTGGGAACTGCAATCAGTAACTCTCATGAGCCCAGCTCCAGACTGAAGGATGTGTATTCCTTAGAGAGGCTGGGTTTGTGTTTGCTGCTTTTCTCCTAAGCACTGATGACTGCTCATTTTTTTCACTGAAGAAGAAGAAAAAAGCACTTTATAGAACTATGCAGCCCTATTTTCAGAGATACGATTGTGTGAATACACAGGCAGCATCACATATGCCTGGTCATGTAAATATCCGTTTCCAGGATTTTATTGTTTGTTGTCCAGTTGTTTGCTTAATGACTCTTGTTTGCTTGAAGTTATGACTTCTTTTGGCTTGTGGTGTCTTAAACCAAGCTTGAATATTTTCACCATTTGCCTTGAGCTGCTGAACTCTAATCCAAACTGCAAAGCCATGTGCTACAAAGACACAGCGTAGTGGTGTTCCCACATGCAGAATTTCAGTGAGTTTGTTTACACACCGTGGGGCTGAGCACTCCTGTGCAGGACAGACACTTCTCAGCCCAGACTGGGAGCAACCTAGGAGGTTCTCCAGGCTTCTGTGTGCCTTGACAGTCTATTGCTAAGCACTATCTGAAAATAATCTCATGACTTAGTGGTAACAAAGGATGCTCAGACCAACTCAGAGACACTTTCCAAACCACAAGTTCAAATTCAGTATATTTCACATGTGTTTTAAAAAGGAAACGTAAAAAAAAAAAAAAAAAAAAAAAAGGAAGGCTATTTTATTCAAATAAAAATACTCGAGACCGAATACTTGAAACTGAAGCAATTTGTGAATTCACCATGGTAAATCTGTTTTGTCTTTTTGGCATGCTTTTTCTCTGTTCCCATAAATAATAATTATGTAAGCATGTGGTTCTGTCACAGATATCAAAATAAAAGAAACAAGAAAGAAAAATAAAGAAGAAAGCTCATGTTACTTCACCTCCCACCTACAGTGCTTTGTTAATCACGAAACCCATATATAATTTGCTTCTTTCTATTTAACATGCAACTTCTACACTTTTTAGATAACGCACACACAAAAATCAGTGATTTATTTTGTTTTTACTTATGTGCTTAGATGTTGTTAACTGCAGAATGTGACTTACATTTTTGAACATAAGAAGAGTGGAAAATGCCTTAATATTAGAAACACAATGGAAGCTATTTTAAATCTGATGATTTCCATAAAATGGAAATACATTTAGATATATTTCAAATATAAATAAGCCACTGATGAGAGAATTTTTTGTTGTGTTAAGTGATAGCAATATCCTGAAATCCTTGTTCAACCATAAATCTACACTGAAGAAAAAAATATTCTCAGTCAAGACAGCAGGATTCAGACCTAGGGATTTCTGTGCTAGGCCTTAGGGCAAACTTCTTGCTGATTTAGATAAGGCAAGCTGAACTGAGGTTAGTAAAATGCCATTGATTTATATTTGCTCTTAACTATTGCTATAGCACCCATGCTTATTTCTCTGCCCCCAATGCAATCACTCTCCACCATTCACTAGCTGCACATATATAAAACCTGTCACAAAACACTAGCTAACTGACTTGTCTTTGGAATACTCCAAGCACTGTATTTCCCCTGTTTACAAAACAAGATCTCCATCTTACTAATGCTGGTGAAAGTAAGGGTGCTCAAAACTAAGCCCCATGCTCTTTCATGGGGCTTTGGATAAATGAGATAAAAGTCAAGACTGGAATACAGCAAATTCCAGCTGCTGTGAACACTGCCATTTGAAGTGCTGCATGTGAGGAATTTTGGGGTCGGTTCTTTTGGGTTGTCTTACTCTGCTTGGCAATTCCAGGTCTACTGATTACCGTTAAGCCTTCTAGAGCTGCTTCCTGGCAGATTTTCTATAATTTTCTACTAAGATGCTTCAATTTTTTCCTGTTGCTGTTATTCTGCAGAGATGTTCAAAACACTCATTTGCATCCTATCAGCCCTTTTCATTACTTATGGAAAGTGATGGATGCTGCAGTGTTTAAGGACAGCCTGGAGGGAGGCCCCGGCCACACCACGTTAGCAGATGGGGCAGTTTGGAGAGCAGCTGTGGAGTGGGCCCCCTCACTGCCCTCATGTTCACTTTTTTGGGTGCCCCCAGAGCAGAAGCCTATTGCAGAAAACCCAAATGACCTCTCTGAATCGCCCAGTCATTGCAGCAGACATGAGGTCATGGCCATGACACTTCCTCACAAGGCCTTGACCATGTATTGAGATACTACTTGCCAGTTAATCTCTTGGATATTTAAAGCTTTAAATAAACAGATCATAATCTAAGTAAATCTAGAGTAACACTTCCAACCTGAAAATAGACTTACTTTCCAGATAGGGTTCTGCTTCATGTGTGCTGAAGCACAAAACGTTTGGTCTGTGTTCATAAAGTACTGATCCTCTTCTCAAAATTGCTCTTTAGTCCATGCTGGCCTGAGGAGTGAATCACAAACTGAAAGAAGCACCAACTCCTTGAAAATAAATAACAACATTCCTGTGCCAGAGATGACTGTTCTGCTGACTGAGTGCCAGGAATCATGGGGGAACAACAGAAGCCAAAGCTCCAAGAGCTTTTTTCCCTCTTTTCCATCCAGCTGCAGCTGAAACAAAACTGCAAGCTTCTATGTGCGTTTTAGTATGCGGTGCGATTGTGATGAGGCTAAATCAGCATAACGATGGTGTAGTGCAGTTGTTAATCCAGCAGCAATTTCCATCCAGAATTTAGGACCTGATTCAAACTCCACTGAGGTTAACTTGATTTCATTGAAGTTACCATTGATTTCAGCTAGACTTGAATCAGGGCATTCATTACTGCCTTGAGATATAATCAAGCCAAGATACTGTATAAGATACTTCAAAAGTTAAGAAACTTAAAAGAATGACATCTGAACACAATGAAGCTGGGCTGTTCTTTGTTCTTATTCAGACACATATCTAATCTTCCCAAAAAACTTCACTGATCTGCTTGCCCCATTAACGTCTTGTGGCAAGCAATGCAATGCATTAAGATGGGCTGATTTGAAGTTATTGACTTCTTTGGATATCCATACGTGTAACATGCTAGGGTAAACATAGGCTCGAAGAGCTATCTTCTCTGTCTTATACATTAATTGGCTACCTTTTAAAATTCCATCTTTATCAGAAATGTCAAAACTTTACAGCTATTATGATCACCTTAACTACAAAATTTCAGCCAGAAGTTTCTGCATCTAATTTATTGTCTAAAATAGAATATTAAGTTTTAAGACAGACATGTGATCTGAGTTTAAAGATCAAATCCCTGAACATATTGTCCCAATTTTATTAATGTTATTCCCCAAATAATCTAATTAATTAAACAAAGTTAGATTAAAATGTGCAGACTTAAAATGAGGCCATCCAGCTCATGAGGCCATCCAGCTGTCTAAATAAGTTTTATATCTGCAATGATAGTAAACCCTTATTAACTAACCTACACCTATTTTCTAGGCCACTTCAGAGGCATAGTTCTCACAGCAGAAACCAGGACATCCTGATGCTGATCACTTAACAACCAGCTGCAACAGAATTTCTTGGTATAAATTTCTACCTTAACCTTATAAATCTTCCTCAAGCCTTTCTATCTCTGCTGCCATGTGCTTGTAGAGTGGGAAGAAGACTAGAGTTGAATTGGGTAGCCGGTATTCGGGTCTGTGATTAGAGAATCCTTCATGGAAACAGGTAAGTGCAAACAAGCTGCTGCTGCAGTGCTACCTCCCTCCCGCCCTCCTTGCTGTGCCAAGCTGACATCTTTGCTGAGGCACCTGGCGTGATGAGATGTCTCTCCCTGAAAGAACTGGTTCAGCAACAAGTCATTTCTCTACAGCTTATATCGCATTTTTCACTCCTCTGCAATGACTCCTGTGGTCAGCACCTTGTTTAATCACCTGAGCTCTGTCAGGGCTCTCCAGAATTCCTTAAAATCCTTCTTAGAATTAATAACACTAAATCCCTGTGCATGTCTGGGAAACGATTCCAGTCTACTCCTCCTTGCAAAGCATGGCAGAAATTGTATTTGCCAGTCCAAAGAGCCTGTGTAATCCTGAATAACTGCCTGCTGTGATTTCAGCAGAGGCACAGGCTCACAATTAGCACAGAGCACAGGATGCAAAGCTTACCACAGCTCAGCACTTGTCTGATCACCAGCACAGGGTGCGTTTCCGTCACTACTCCCCGCTCTTAAATGCCCCCTGTAGACTCTCGCAGAGAGGCTCGGAATGGCTCGGTGTCCCAGGTACCAAAACACACGCAGACCATTGCTAGCAACTGAGCAGGGGGAATTGGAACAACACTCCTGCAGCAGGCAGGCATCCAGCCACGCAAGGGAAGGCAGGTGCATCAAAAGAAGGCACCGATACATCAACGTGTTCATCAGCATTTATCTGGGACAAGGAACATGAGCTGCGACGAAGGGGATGGCGCTGAAAAGCTGCAGCAGGTGGTCTGCCTACACACATCAAATTAGCTGAAAACAAGGGGGAAAAAGCCACCGGATGTCACTTCTTCTCTGTGAAATCCAGCTGAGGGAGCGTCGTGCTCCATCTGGCAGCAAAGCAGGCAGACCTATGGAGGAGGAACTGTGGCTGCGATCACTTGGGAGAGCCCGAGACATGCAGCGCTAAATGTGAGCAGCCTTTCATGGGAGGATGGAATTTAATTTCTCGCTTCTCTTTCCCATTTATTTTTTCCTTCTTTCTCTCACAGGGGTTATTTTTTTCATCATTACTGGCTGGTGAGAAGGCAGTGAAGTATCTAGAGCCTACTGATTTTCTCCCTAAGGGTCATGACACCTCAAAAGACACATTACTGTCATGACACCTAACTTTATTTTGTCATTTATTTAGCTCTTACTGTGATATGCATCTTTTTTTTTTTTTTTTTTTTTTTTTAATTCTCTCTTTTAAAATTTTCTTGCACACGCTCGAGGTGACCTAAGTGCTTCCCATTTGTCATTTCTCTGTGTCTTGCTCCCACTCTGCAGCAGAATAAGAACCGGAGAACATCTCATCCTTTCCAAGACGCTCGGCTCATTTTTTTCTTTGAAGAATTCTGAGTGTGCCCTTTCCTTTGTCATGTGCAATGCTTTCTTGCAGCAACTTTTAACAATTGTGATTGATTTCTTGGTTTTTTTTTAAGCACAGTCTAAAACTTCTGTAGCTTTCTGGCTGCCATGGTCCTTCAGTTTCTGTATCTTGACATTTTCTCTAGGAATTTGTTAAAAGAGCCTCAAGAATTCACACTTTGAAAATTGTTCTAAATCTATCTTTGCCTATATGAATAATAACTAAGTATTAAAACAGCTAATAAACACTTAGCTCAAATTTTTCCATAAACGTATAAATACAACTATTACAAACACAGTAAGCAGGTGGCTGTCTTCAGCAGTAACAATACTGGTAGCCTCTCAAAATAAGCTCTCCCCGATCATAAGCTTTTATTTTTTTTCTTTCCTTAAGTAAAACCTAGGAAACATGAAGGCACTGACCACCAAACTTCATGCTGTCTCTGAGACCTTACACCTGTGTAACACCTCTTTGCATTCACAGCATTATTATGATCCTGAGGATTCGAGTCAGGTGTCTAGGTATGTGCATCTGGGCAATTTTAATTGCCTTTGGCTAAAAGCAGGTGAGACTGGTAGATCTGCCATTCATACACAGTGAGACAGATGAAAAATACTAACTTAACAAAGCCTAATGCAGCAGTATTTTATTTAGAAATTAAAATTCTACAAAACTTAGCAGCATCTCTTTGCATCATAGTCCTCTGTGTGGCTATTCCAATTTAGTGTCGGAGCAAAACATCAGAGAAAACCAGAATAGAAAAAGCATTACCTAGCATGGTTATGTGCCCAGGCAGTACGGTGTTTCAGCTGTGCACACAAAGGATGAGCATATGTGAAGAGATCCTTATCCTCCTATTGCTTCAAACAGGGCAAAGAGGCTAGCACATGCAGTTTTTCTAACATTTGGGATACCAGGTTTAAAAACGGACCATGATGCCACATGAAACCAAGGAAGCCTGGGGGAGGCAGGTGACAAAGGACAAAAGGCAGGGGCCATTCTCACTTACCATGTATGTGCCGCATACGAGCAATACCCAGGGAATTCCCATTGACTGGTGAAGTGGAAGTTGCCACACAGCCAAGGAAGTGTTCGAGTTTTACTTGTTAAAACAAAGGGGGAAAAAAAAAAAGAGATGTAAAAATGTAACTCTGTTAAAACAGGACGGCTTATCACATGATGAAATTTTAAACCTGTTTTTGAATGAATTTACTACAGCTTTCCATTTTGTGATATTTCACACAAAGCAGGATATTGATTTAACACACAAGGGCGAGTGGAAGAGAAGGGGACAAAGAGAAGAAATTAGTAACAGAAGATAACCCAGTCATACTCTGCCAATGTGTAATGCTAGGCACAATGCCCAGGTGCCAGTGTTCCTTCACACTTGGATTATAAAACTTCAGAGCTCAATGAAGGTTCCAGAAAAGAATAAAAGAGAAAATAGCTCTGATACAGACAAGAATTGACTAAGTGGACAGAATCTCATTGGAGAAAGCATCAGCTCCAGAAGAGATACTGAAATAGAGCACTGGTTGACTGAAGAAATGCCAAGGACCTTTCAGCAGAATTGGTGCTTTGCCTGGTAGGAGTGTGCTCAGCATAACTAAAACCACTGGAGGTGGGAGGTGAGAACTCTTCTGTATGAGGTTAAGACTTAAAAGACAGTATGAAGGAATTAACTGCAGATGGCATTAGTATCTAATGTGTGTACAGATGGATCAATGTGCCCGCTCCATATAAACCTGAAGAGCGGTTGGATGAAACTGTGAAAGTGAAGTCTCTCGGTAATCTGGGATCTCCAGGATCTCTGTGTATCTTACTGCCTTACTGTGATTCGATAGAGCTTATCTGGAACTCCATCTTCAGTGAAATTCAATCCTTCTGAAAGACTGACCTTTATTTCAAAGCAAAAATGTTCATTTGCTCATTCACTTCTTAGCAATCAATTGAATAACAAATGTATTTGTATTGCATGAAATCACAAAGTCAGATCTGAACATGTGTGGATCAAACATCCACAAATTGAGCTGAAGCTTGAATTGTATGTACACACAGCAAGGGATTTCTGCACTGCAAGAATTCCTGCACTGAGAACACTATGATTTTGTAAGAGTAGAAAAAAAGAGTATGATTCCTGACAGAAAGATAAAGAGAGGTAACCCTGGCGAATAAGGCAAACTAGTAGACTTGGCAAATCCCAGCTCTGGAAAAGGTAGGAATGAATCAAGATTTCTTCAATATCACCTTAGGTATTTCACCTAAGGAACACACCTTCCCTCTAGGCCTGCCTTTTGTTCAATACGTTGTACCCCTGAAGTCAACGGAGGTTGGGTAAATAAAAAACAAAAAAACGCTACAGAAAAAAAAAGATATGTCTAAGCAACAAACTGTCTTGGCCAAATTATTATTAATAAAATTAATAACGATAAATCTTTCTGACCAGGTGATTTATTAGAAATGGCCAAATCTCAAAAAAAAAAAAAAAAAAAAAAGATTCACTTCAAGTTTTGCTTAACTCTGAGTGCAGATTGGAGCTGTCTGCCACTTTACTTGAATGGCAGATTGAAGTTATGAATGACAGCTAAGTTCTTCTAATGACCTAGCAGTGCAGGTGAGCTGCAGGATGAGACCCATCCTGTCATGTCCTGGCTCAGAAATGCCATGTGGCCTCCACACATCTCCTGAATGTGCAGGCCCCTACCCCATCCTTCTGTCTGATCCATTATTTTGCTCTGCTGCAGAATGTGTCAAAAGGATCCTGGGATGAAAAATGCTCCTGGGAGGGAAAGCAGAAGAGGGCAGTTCTGTCTGTCCCCGTGTAACCTCACGTGTTGGGGAGAGCAGTGTGATTAGCCAGCACTCCAACTGCTTGGAGACCTGATGGCAGTTACAATAAAATGGAGAAACGAGTCACTGAGGAGGTTAACTTCCCATCAGCATCATGATTACAGTCCTCTCTTAAGCTCAGCTCCAAACTGAACAGAAACGATATTTAATTTCTGGGAATTTCCATTTCAACACAGAACAGAATTTGAATAATAATGCAAGCTCCCCGGTCCTCCAAATCATTGGAGCCAGTTCTCTTGACCCTTAAATTGACGGGATCTTGGACAAAAATCCTTACATAAGAACACCATGTGATACTTGGCCCCATTTTAAAACTGAGAAAAACAGGATTCAGAGAAATGAAATGACCTGCTCAAGCAAACAAAACTAGCCAACTGCTGAGCTATGAAGAAACTCATTTTGCTTAGTCTCTGCAGAATAGGATGACTGTGTAACCTTTATTCATATAAACTAACACAGCAGAGATCTCTGGCGACACCCAACCTCATATCTACAAGAAATACAATTAGTAGAAATATACTAGGGAGAACAGTGAACGTAAAGGCTGCCAACAACGACTTACGGTTTACATTTTCCTCTACCAGGAAACAGGTCAGATCTTCAGAAAAGCTGTGCTTTGTGTATTTTTCTGAGTGAATATGGAAAGGCAAAATTCATTTTTAGATCTGCTTGTCTCTAACATTTTCCTAACTATGGTACTATTTCTGTTTATAAAAGATGGCATTGAATAAGTCAATAAAAAGCTGACTGTGTAACAAAGATTCTGTCACCCCAGTATTGATCCCAAACCTAATGCAAGCATGAAAAGAGCACTTGATCTGCACAGTTTGCCAACGCAAAGCAAACGTGTGGGTGTAAAACTGTACTGCCATCTTTTCTGAAGCAATAAGATGATGCCTAAAAACCACTGGCCAAATTGATGATGCTTCATTTCTAGGAAAAAGCCTCAGATGTGATAAGTCCTTTTTATACTGCTCCACATCTGACATCCATATGGGGCAAACTTTTGGCAGCCTAGAGGTGGAGAAAATTCACGGAAGTTTTCTCCCTCATTTAAGTTGAGAAATTAGAACACATATACTTACTGAAGCCAAAGTTAGATATTCTGCTTATCTGAAAGCTCCTATTTGTAAGTGTCCTTTACATCATAAAATCAGAGGCTTATTTAAATCGACCATTTTGAGGGTTTTTGGCTTTGAACACATATTACGCGAAGAAAAACCCCCTAAATCCTGAAAAATTCTTGAGAATGCATTGCACTGTTCCCCCCCACCCCGCCCAAAAGAAGTAAAAAGCAGGACTTTCTTCCTCCTGCCACCCAACATCTCCGAGCTCTGTGAGCACAGGCAAAGCTGCTGCAGGGAGAGACTTTGCTCTAGCCCTTGCTGCCCCAGCCCAAGGAGAGAGACGTGGTATCTGCTGATAGAGCTGTCTGCTCCTTCCTCACCTAGGAGGAGAAGGGCATGCGTGGCGAGGCAAAAGAAAACTAATTTCTCAGGAGAAAAGCTGCAGAAACGTAAGCCCTGAACACGACTTATTAGGAAGAAGAGAGAACCCAAACTTGGATCCTTATTTGCAGAGACCACTGGAAAAATCTGGACTCCAAACAACGAGGGGAAATGGAGGGGCTCCAGGTGACTCAGTCAACTCAGCTATGAATAAATGATGGGCTCTCAGATACTTTACACAGAAGCAAGAAGCTGCCTGCTGTTCATCTGCACACTGCTGAGAGCGAAGTGTATTTGTGCAGGCAGTTTTTGGCATGGAGGAAGGGGGAAATAGAGGGTTTGTACTAAAAAATTAAATGCTTTGTTTCCAGATTGACTGCTAATAGCACTATGTTCCTCACAGTAAGAAACAGGTGTTTAAAAATCAACTATATTTCTTACATACTGCATGAGGAGTAACTAGACACACTCTTTTCTCTCCCTTTATTCCTTCCTACCTTGACTTCTGGCTTTCTTCACAACATTAGAAGGCAGAGAAAGTTAATAATCCCTCAGCTGAAGCAACATCTATAGCCAAGAGCTGCCCTGCTTGTGTTCACATTTGCAAATTGTCTTTGCAGGTTTAGCTTGCAGCTCTCATAATTCCCTGCCTTGTTGATTTGGCTGCAGCAAGGCCGGCCCTGGGCAGAGTGATCGAAGGCAAAGGAGCTGCGTGGGGCAGCAGGGCACGTGTGGCAGGGGGACGCATTGACCATCTGCTCTGAAGGGACCTGCTTAAGCCATCCCTTCTACACCTCTAGTTTAAAGGAATTAGACAAATGTCTGATATATATTTGATTTCACCAACCTTTCAGATTCTTCTGCTTGCCTATAGTATCTCTGTTGTAAAGGATACTGCAGTTGTATTTGCTTTATTTCAATGTAAATTCCATAGGAAGGTGGGGTATTTTAAAGCTGTGCAAAAGATAGCAAGACAGCAAAGACTGGCATTATGGCTTTGTAAATATCCTCTTCCTTACATTCTCTTAATTCATCACTGCAGCCTACAGTTGCAGTATTTAAAGAATACTTCTCTTACATCTAAGATATGCATAAGATCTAATAAAATATGTCATACTCTTAAAACTATGCTAGTCTCATTGCCATAATGACTCAGTATATCGTAATTGACTTAGATACCTTGGATGAAATCCTGACTGTTGAAGCCACTGGCCACGCAATGATCACTGAAGATCCCATCTTTCTGTCGCACCCCTGTGCTCAACTCACCGCTCCTCCTCGTCGCTCTTCCTCCCAGGCTCCCATGCGGAGCTCCGTGCGTCCCGCTGGGAGCAGGTTTGGGCGATTCCTCTCGCAGTGCTGCTGAGCAAGGCCCCTGCGCTGACGTCGCCTGCAGGAACTCCCACGTTTCTTTAGATGGAAGGGTTTACACAGGCAGGTGTTTCTGCGAGCACTGAGCAGCTCTCGTCCCACCAAGCTAGGGCCACGCACTGCAAACAAATTTACTGCAGCTATTTCTGTGCCAAAAGTTAGGTGTTTACTCACTTTTGGTGGACTGAATCCCAAGATTTCCAGCCAGGCAGGGGGTTTTGCACAAACTACAGACAGAGAAGCACCCAAGCCAGCCACAGAAACCACTTTTTTTTTTCCTCCTCTCTTTTGCTCTTCTTTAAATTTTGTTTTATTTTATACTGTTTGACTAAACAATATGAGACTCAGGGGGACAGGGAGAAGAAGAGCGCTTCATGCAGAGCAGTATGATTATTATGCAAATGTAGGGACAAAATAAGTCTATTTAAATTTTAGCATGTTCCACTTTTTTACACAAGACTGATCTCAAGAACCTAAACAAGGGGCTCATCCTAGAACAATGGTGTTAATTTACTTCACAAACGAGACCCAGGAGCCCTGGAGGCAATGGGAAAACACGAGATATGTTGAGGGGAGGATTCAGTGTAATTAGTTCTGTTTAATGTACTTTCGTATTTAGTCTGGGGTTCAGCTTTTCCAGTTCACCTTAAAAAGATAATGGGGCCCTTTCAAGCTGCCAGAAAAGATTTGGCTCAGGTATAGAGGGGTCTCCAGTGTAAATTTACTTGTATCATTAGAAGAGCCATCTCATTTTACGTGAGCCTAATGAAAGTACACTTAATTTGTAATTTTGTATAATTATAGATCCTGACGCGACAGATGAATGTGAATTCAGTATCAGCTTGTGAGTTCATCATTCCTTGTATCATCCATTTCTCAATTATCTCTAATGGTTGTCTTCAGGAGATTTATATCTTGTCATTTTGCTGCTAATCCATGGAAAATATTCTAGTAGATTTGTACCAGTGAATTGCCCTAAAGAGACAGATTTCAGTGTCCTCAGCAAGTTAAGTTTCTGAAGGTCAGGTTTCAAAGTACCAAACAACTAGACTGTGTTCAAATACCTAAAACTGAAATAACACTTCCTTCTACCTCATGGTACCTTTCTCAGATACATGTTGAATCTCAAATATGCGGCCACTTATTTCTATATACACTGAAGCATTCAGCTACTAAACAAATAAACAAAACAAACAAACAAACAAACCTCATGTTTCTAATCTCCTTTTTACCCTTTTTCATATTTTCACAGTCATCTGCACATATTTGGGGCAAGGATTCATATCCATTTTGAAGAACAGAAAAACTAAGCTGACACATTACGGTGGCTTTTCTACGTTCTTTCATTTTGCTGTGAAAGCTTTCAGGATTAACTCACAACATTTTTTTTGCGTACAAAGGTGACGGGGGCAGCAGGCCTTGTGAAAACAAATCCTGTGCTATCAGAAAGAGAAGAGTTCATAACACAGCTCTGTTTCATCCAACAAAACAAGAAATACTTCAGCTGTTCTGTGTGCCGCTTCAAAACATTCAGAACTATTTTTGCTTTGTCGTTACCATAACTACTATATTTCCTTGACCATAGAAGTTTTCAGTATTTTCATTATAAATATTTTGGTTATGTTAATTTTTGCAATGTATGATGTAATTGAGTTCCCTTAAACATTCATAAATTATCAGGCACGCCAAGTACCTCTGGAGCATCATATGTGATTATGGAAAAGCTTGTAAGCAAGACTTTTTTTTCCCAACAGTATCTTTCTTACACTATAAAATCAATCTGCTTCACATTTATTTAATGTCTTCCCAATACATTTGAATCTGTCTATCCCTAAACATCTGTGATTGCTTATTTATAAATTTCATAAAAATATTTTTATTAAATTTTTGGGAAAAAAAAGTCCTGCTGTACATCCCAGTGTGTCGTGACTCATATGTCACCGCTGAAGAGGTCTGTAATGCCACAAACACTGAGCTGAAGAGTAATTTGGAGCGATACAAGCAACAAGGAAGAAAGTACTGGTGAAAAACTGGTATGTATGATTGCATAAATGAAGAATTACCAGAAATATAAATTATCTATCAAAAGCTACTTTTCTATCAAAACTTCATCAACATCCATACTTCTAAGGAAAAAGTACAGATTTTGATGAAGTTTTGATAGAAAGTTAGAATATAGATTTTCACATAGCTTTAGAAAGGCATTCATTGCAACATTTCTCAGCTAAGTAGCAATTCTTCAAGGTACTTTGCTGAAGATGGACCCTGGAAACAGTTTTCAAAGAGAAAAACCTGGAGTCACATCTTTGGCCAGGATAAGACCGCAGTTCTACTGTGGACAACAGAGCTCCTCTCATTCACTCCAGCAAACCATCCACTCCCCCGTTACGATACTGATGACTAAATATAAGCCAAGATGGGAAAGTTTCTCAGCAAACCGTGGAAAGCAGCAGTATAATTCTTTGCAATTGCTCAGGCAATAACAGCAGTGCACAAAACTAGATTTGGGAGCTGGATCCAGCTTTTAAATGATGTCTCATTCCTGCAGTAAAAGCCATGCCTATTTGAAGAAACATGGAATGAGAAATTATTTTTCTCAAAATGAGAAGTGCTACTCAAGGTATGAGAAAGAAGATCAACAGAAAGAAAAGAGATTCCATGAATCTAAATTTCCTCTGTTTTCCTTTTTCCATTTATTGAATAAAAACATCAAGCATGCAGATAGCTTACTCATGTAATGTTTCATTTCACAGGATTTTGAAGGGAAGGCAATAGAGACAAAATATAATAATCACTTCTTGCCTGTCATATCATAATCATATTGCAACTGGGAAGATTTAGAAAGGGGAGCAAAAAATAAAATGTTTAGAAGATTGCAATGCGTGGATACTTGTCTATGAAAAACATTCTTGCCGTCTTTTCAGTGGCTAAGAACTGATGTTTCTCACTTTTTTTTTTTTTTTTTTTTTTCCTCTTTGCTTTGCTGAAGTGTGTTTTGGGCAAAGGGCTTTCAAAAAACCAGCAGTAGTAACTCCCTCTTCCCCAGTTGCTGCGAGCTTTTACTGCCATTTGGATAGCAGCAATTTCTCGTGCATTTGCTGCCCTCCCTACAGAGCTCCTTGTATGGATTTCAGCAGTTTTACACAGCTTTGTTTTTGCCTCGTGTGCCGTGTGCTTGACAGCATTGGCACACAGCGGTGGCTTCGAATATAATGTGTTAGTTTGTGCTTGTTTCCATCCCCGCCGCTGCAACCACTGGTGTGGATAATTGCTGCGTTCCTCTCTCCTGCCCTCCCCTCCCTTTTGGAGCGCATTGTTGCAGCTTCTGGCCCCGCAGGAAGTAGCGGCGAGATGCCAAGGTTGCCTTCATCCTGCGGCCACCCTGCTCTGCCTCTGCTCCCAGCAGCTGCCAGTCCCCTCCTCTGGCACCCAGGGCATGTGGCCAGAGAGCAGGGAGAGCTGTCCTTCCCCTGAAACAGCGAGCCGGAGAAAGCATTCAAATCTTCACGGTATTTTTATCTTTTTTAATCCCCAGCGTTCTGCTAGTGCAAATTCACTGTTACTGAATGACTGATGGGCAGAACTCCCTCGTTCAAGCCAGTCCAGAGCTGCTGATCCTGCACCCTTCTGCCCAAAGAGAGACCAGTAATTTGGGGAACTTTGATTTCCAAAGATCCTCATTGTTATATTCCAGTTCTTTTGATGCTTCAGAAATAAAAACTAAAGTTGTGCCTCTACCTTTTCCCTATTTGATTTTTTTTTTTTTTTTCTGTGTGTGTTTTGGCTGCCCAAAGGAATGCAGTCCCAAAGAAGAATAGCTCTGGTAAATGGAAGATAGTTGTTAATCTAGATCCCTTGATACTGGTGCGCTAAAGCACAGCTCTTCACTGACTGGCAAAGACTGGAACCGGAATGGAAGTAAAGTTGCCCCTTTTACATCTCAAATCCTTACTGAAATCTTAGCAGCTGGACATAAAGTCGGAATTCATCCCTTCCTGAAAGAAAGGCTGGGATCTGGGTCAATTTTTGCTGAGGACTTTGGCTAAAACATTGTTCTGCTTTTATCTTTTCTCTTCCCCATTGCTTTTGGTATATACTGTAATGACCCTCAGCACATTATGGGAGAGGGCTGATTATGGCACTGGAGGATCAACATCCTTCACTCCCGAGGAACTGACACAGATGCTCTAGAGCAGAAATCCTCCAGTCTTTGCCCAAAGTTCCTTTCTAAGGAGAACCACCCCAGAACTTGCACCCGACTGCACAAGGGATTTAGCAGCAAAGAACATATGAGGAGACAGGATCTGAACATCCCTTACATCAGACCAGTGCAAACTGGTCTTTATCTACCAGTGTAATTTAGCCTCTGGGAATCCCCTGCAAAGGTGAAGCACACTGAAAGAAATTATTTAGCAATGGTAATAATGACTTACAACTAGCACCCTTCACTTCAGACACCAGCAGCTACTATTAGAATGACTTAATAAATATATATTACAATCATACGCATTCAAATCATTTTACTAAAAGTCAGCTATTGTCACACTGATAAGTTCATTTATAATTCTCTATAATGACAACACTTTGCTCTTCAACAGTAGCCTGTATTTCAACATTTTGAGAAGTTTGGCAAATACTAACCCTTACAAATGTCTAAGTCTGGAAGCTATCATCATCCTCCTTGTAATACAAGTGCCTAAGATATTAAGTAGTTTCTTCCAAAGCTTTTCAATGAGATATCTGGTATTTCCCAGCTCACTATCATCTCTCTCAATCATTAAATTAACTGATCTTCATGAGGCATCTAAAAATTCAAGGTAGAAAATAAAATCCCAAACCTCTCACATTTGAGCATATAGAAGAAAAAACTGAAGTGAAATGGACTGCGGCAAAACTGGAGCTTAGCAAGGAGAAGTGCTCTTCTGTCCATGGCAACGTTTTGTACTTTCCTACCTTTTTCAGATAGAACAGTGAGAACCAACACAGTGTGTACAGGCAGGCTAATTGGTTCGTTAGCAAGGTTAATTACTGCATCAGTATGGTACCTGGCCTCATGCTGTTATCCACCCAAGAAAACTGGCCAATTCACAGTGAGTTGTGGACTCTTTGTAATGGACTACAGCTTTTACTTGTCACTAAAAGCAGTATTTCAGACACTTTTGCGGGAGAAAGCGAAAGACTACGTTGCGTTGATTTCCAAATTTAGAACTGTTGAAACTATCAGCAGTCTTTTCTGAAAAAAAAGGAGTAGCAATCAGAACTGAAAGAATATTACAAAAAAAAAAAATCAATTTCTGCTGTCATGTTTTTGCCAACTCAGAGCACCCCTAAAATTGTTCCTGGAAACAAAGCGGAGATCTCCTTTTGCACTAATCCCTACTGCAGTTCATTGTCCTGTGATCACTTTCTACCTTCAATTCTAGTTGCAAACAGTTGAACTTACAACTTTTCTGCTTCCTTTTCTGCTTTTTTCCTCCCATTTATTCTTCCTCTTTCATTGTCCCCACCTCTAACTCAGATGCCCTTGCATACGTATTTCACTCCAACACTCCTTGGCAGACCTGTGACAGCCTGAATGGATTGCAGTTGCCTCCAGTGAAGCACATCAGGGTTGCCATACTCTAATCTTTACTTTTATCCTTTTAAAGGGAATGGCCAAATTCGCACTTGGCTCACTCCAACAGTGAGCTCTGAGGTCTCAGACGCCTTTACAAACTGCTGAAAAGAGAGCACAGCAGCCCATGAAACGTCATCAAAATGCCCCGCCATGTGATTTTGGAACAAACAGTATTTGCAAAAACAAACAAAACAAAACAGAAGACTGAAAGAAAGATGCAACAGTGATGCCATAACTTTGAAACTCTCTTTCAAAACTATGGTTGAACTTCATGTTGGAATGCCAAAGTACTCTGAAAAACAACAGAGGACTCCAGTCTGCTTCATGTGCAGGAAATAGGAATGAATTCTTTGCAATGCACTTTATTAAAATGCTGATTTTGACTTTTTGCCTCTGACAGAGCAATCTGCAAAAGGAAGTAATAATGCAGTGAAGCTTTGAATTTTAATACCTCTCTTCCTCTTTTTCACTTCATATTTTTCTCTCCTGCTTCAGTTTGCACAGGAGTGGATGACTGTGACTCCAGCATGTACAAAATTAAAGCGCTTACCCTTTCATGGTTCCTGGTTTACCCACCTTGCACTGAATCCTTACTTGCCCTGCTGGAGCGCTGTCTAGTGGATTCAGAAGGTACAATTGAATGTGTTAAGAAATATCTCCCATATTCTGTACTTCCCAGGTTATTTAAACTGAAGAGTTTGATTTCTTTTCCAGTTAAATGTTGAGCTAAAAGCAGATCTAGTGAGACATCTGGAGAGAATTATGAAGGCTCCAACCAGAAAAGACTTAGCTGATATTAATAATGTTCAGTTTTAAGATCTCTACTCTGGGACTTCAGCACAGGAATGGAGTTTTGTGGCACAAGTAAGTTAAGCAAAAGCTTGTGAAACAGGAGCATCACAGGAACATAAAGACTTGGCTTAGCCAATAACTTGCTGTGTGACCTTGGATAAATCACTTGTCTGCTTGCATCTCAGGAAATCAGCTGGAAAACAAATATACAGGCTGGCCTCTCTGACAAGCAGCGCTGAGCAAGCTGACATGGGCTCCCGTGGCAGCCCTTACTGACATGTATTTCTTTGGATAGAAGATTGTCTAATGGGTATATTGGGGTGGGGGGCTAACAGCAAAAATCAATTACTAAACACGGCAAATGAGAAATGTACCTATATCCATCTGCTGCATAAAAGGTTAGATTTCCCACTCCTTTAAGTTAATAGTAGTCCAAAAGACCAGACAGGAAAAGATTGGTATGAAAGTAGATGGTTTTCCTACTACTTCTCTTCAAATCTTAGATTTGAGGAAGTGGGAAAAGATTTAAAATTTGTTTGAATTTTATTTCAGGCTTTTGATCCAAGTCAAATGCTCAGTTTGTACGTGACAAAAGCATACCTCAGCTGTACACAGGGGCAGCTTTGCACTACCCGGCACAGAGAGGCTCCCGAGGTGCACCCCACTGCAGCCCCGTCCCAACACACCCAGCACTGCTCCCTCACTGGGCCATCCCCCTTACTTTTTTTTTCAAAGATGATGTGAAGCTGAAAGCAAAATCCCAAAAAAGTTTATGATATGGTTGGCTAGTTGCAACCAGAAGTGTTTTGGGAGATCTGAAAGAAGAAATGAGCTATTTACGTGAGTAAATGTTATGTTAAACATCCGCGTAAATGTTAAACATCCGCGACTCACCCCACGCTCCCGGTGACTCCTTAAGCCCTGGTGCTTTGCTCTGCTCTTCTTCTCAAGCAGGGGTATGAGAGTGACTTGGCAGTTGCCAAGGTAACGATCATTTGGGGGAAATAGCAGAGGGAAACAGACTTATAAAATCTGTACAAAATTGACATAGAATGGCAATGGCTTCCCCAGGCTTACGTTTACTATTTAAAAATTATTTTCACGAATATATATATATTCTTAACGTAAATGTTTGGATGTTGCTGTTCTTATGCAATCATTTTTGGTTTTTGAAGGTGAATGGCAGTGCCTCTTATATTTATTTAAAAAAGAAAAACATGGGCCAATAACCCATAAGAAATGTGCTTTTTCCTTAAAACTACACCAGCAATGGCTTTGTCACACTAAATACTCCTGCAGCTGTCTGCTATGGAAAGGAGCAACCCCAGTAGGCCCTTTGAAGAAAGCCCTGTGGCTTCCTTGCCTAAAAGTTTGTCAGATTCCTCCTAGGGGGTTCCTCCTTCAGCTCAAGGGCCATCAGTTGTGCTGACTGCTTCACCCAATGTAAGGAGAACATGCGTTCACCTAAGATTTTCCTTCTCCATATACAGGGCAACTGCATCACTTCTTTGGTACTTGTGAGATGTGCGATGTTCTTAGATGATGACTACAGAGCTCTTATTTGGAGTTAATCCCACTGGAACATTACTACATCTACAGCTAAAAGAGCAAATGGAGGAAAAAAGAGAAGAAAAGGGAGACTCCTGTCAGTTCATAATACACTTCTAAAAAGCATTCATTTTTTAAAGGCTCAGCCATTCCTTCATGAGAGGAAAGCAGAAAATCAGACTGGTCACAGCCGCATGACAGACCCAATTTGTGAAGAGGCAGAGAGGTTAGCAGCACGTAAAACTAGAAAACACCAAAGCTTTCCAGAACTGAAACAAAACTTCCCATCCAAAGTGCATGTGTACAAGGGCTGGGATTCGCCTGATCTAAAGCAGTCACTTAAGCGTTCAGGACTGTGCCAAGAGTTGGGGAAAAGGCAGGAATAAAGAAAAGGGACGACTGCCGAGAGAAGGTGTTAACCGAGAAACCCCACAAAACGGGCAAGCTAAACCCAAGCCTGGAGGTTCACCGAGTGCCCTCAGAATCGCTCAGGCTGTGAGCTGATATCTGGCAATAATTTTCACAGCAGTGAATGATCACTTGGCACTGCTGTGTATGTTCTGCAGGAAAAACAAAGGGCAAATGTGAGTCCTCAGGGAAAACATTTTCCAGCTGTAAGACTTCACTTGCCCATAATAATCAGGATTACATTAGTTTTGATATATTTTGTAAATACCTTTGAACTTGTTTGTTTACCTGCGGGCTAGCAAAGCCACACAGAACAAGGCGGCTTTCAACAAATAAAGATGGTCAAAGCTAAACAAAGGCTTTGCAAATGCAACTCGCACCCTGAATGTCCCGGGGGAACCAAGTGGTTGCTAACGTTGTCTGTCTCGGTTCCCTCCGGGCTGTCTGAGCCTCTGCATCGGCGCTTCCAGAGCCCTCGTGCCAGGGCGGGCGGCCCAGCCTGCCAGGGAGCGGAGAGTGTGGCTCTGGCGCGGGGACGGTGAGGTGCAGGGAAAGCCCTGTGGCATTTGGATACCAGTCCGCCTAGGGAAAGTCAAATGACGGGGATCCTTGAAGTACTTGCTTCCCCCAAAGCGGAAACGGAGGACATGAGTCAGCACTGCAAAATTTGCTCCATGGACTAGGTAATAAAAGCAAAGGAAGAAAAAACGCCCCCATTAAAAGTATGTAATATGAAACACAAGTCAGATGACAGCCCAATCTGCAAGATGGAGCAGTGTTACAAGGCCACCTAACAGGCCGACAATGCTGATGGGCCGCGCACGGACATCGCTGCCCCATGGTGCAAAGTCCTTGGGATTTGTTCCCATTAGATCCAGGCTGTGCACAGCAACCCTCCCTCACCCCCTTGATGGGCTTTGCAGTCACTGTAATCTAATCAAAGAATCTTGTTCTAACACCACGGGGAGAAGGTCTGTGTGCCCCAAACCACTTATGGATATGGAGAGAGTCCCAAGAAATAAATGGTTGGTTGCATCAAAGTTGTCGAGAGCTGATGGTCGCCTGTTACGCACAGCTGGTTCTTAGGCCAACATTTGCCAGCTCGTCCTTTTTGGATAATGGGAAAAATGAACCCTTCCCTTCCTCTGGCAGGTGCATGGGGCATGAAAAGAAATGAATCCTGTGCTAAACCAGACCTGAACACTGGCAAGGGAGTCTGGTCCTCCCGACGTTGCAGAATTCACTAACAGGATCCTCCTCCCTGAGAGGAAGGAGATAAATTTTCTCATTATTTATCACAATCTATTAAACATTTAAAGGTGACATTAGGCCGACGCTCAGACTAACGCGCCCACCACAGCTGGCAGCCCGAGAGCAGCCGGGGGGCCGGACGCCTGCTAAGCACCGCGCTGGCCGGGTGCCTGCTGCAAACGCACGTCGCCTGCCCCTGCGGCCGGGGACTGCCCTGCACCACAGCAAAAGCAGAGAACAGCAAGCCAATATTCAGCAGAGCTCTGGATAAAAGGCTCAGATCCTTAACGCAGTCACTCGGTTGTGGTATCATCTGTATTTTTAGCCTATTTTGATAGGAGAGGCATTTTCTTTTTGTTTCAGCCTGATGCTAGTTAATTAAACAAACATTTGCCTGGATCCTGATGCATATTTTATGTGGTGAACTGGTTCAAAGGAAAAACCTGTTTGAACTGGGTGGGTAGGGGGGGAAGCCCTTACATAAATAATCACATCTTTTCATGAATCACCACTTAATATTTCATCACCTCCTCGCCTTTCTCTCTGATATTCCTCCTCTGAAAGTCTGTTCTGTTTGTTTTGTTAAATTGACATACGAACAAATCAATCTGTCTGCTACTTTGAGTAGCTAGACCCTATGCATCCATGTTCCTGAAAGCTGAGGGTGGGGGGGGAAAAAAAGAGGAGAAATACCTTGTTTGAGTGAATAGCAAAGATTTGTTCCTTTTCTGGCAATTCAGTTAAACCTTGAGGGATAACTCATCAGGTTTTGAAGTTGGATTTTGGAACAGAAAAGCTACTAATTGAAAGTACCCAGTACCCTGAGATCGCTTATGTGCCCAGACCTCGGAAGCGGACATCAAACAAACCCTGTGCAACACACGAGCAGGGCTGCTTCGCACCTGAGGCACCCGCCCGCGTCGGGCAGCTCTTCTGGCTACGGCGGCGGAGAGCAGGGGCTGCGCGAGGCCGGGCGCCTCCCCCAGCCCAGCCCATCATGAGCTGCACTCGGCAGCGAGGAGGAGGACACGCTTTCTAATTGCCTTCCCCTTTGCTCCCCTCCACGGAGGAGCACACTAGCCTGCCCCGGCCTGATTAAAAACCTCTATCCCCATGGCTGTTACATGAGAAAGCAGGGAATAAACCCTTCCAAGTTACAAGAAAATTGCAATTACACTACCCATATACCGCATCCCGCAGAAACACCAGTTTTAACATGTAGTTGGCCAGAGGGGACACAGTGGGCATTTTCTGATTAGGAAAGCAGCTAGTGACGGGGAACTGCCCGTTCCTGGGCACCTGTGGCCTTCCTCCCGGGCAGACAGGGTGGATTCCTCTCTATTGCTACAGACACCTCTCAGCAGGCATTGCTTATCGAAACCATGGCAGGTATCAGAGAGAAGCTTTGCTAGTGAAAATGGCTTACGAACAGATTTCAGCAGTGAGGTAAATAATTAGTTCAAAGCCTCATAGGTTTTAAGCCTGGGATAAGTCTCACTCAGTTTGAGCTAGAAAATACAAACCACCAGACTTCACTCAGTGACTTTTGCAATGAGTCCAATAATTTAAGGACACACTAACGCATCCGTTTTAGAGAAAGTCCAATCTTACAGCTGAGGGAAAATTTACTGCGTCACTTGGAAAGTTTTGCAATTACAATTACCCTCATTAGAAAAACGTTCCTCCTCATTATTTTATGTGCTGTTTTTGAAAGCTTAATGGTTTGCACTCATTTATATGGAAAAAAAATAAACAGTTTATTATGAAATATGGAAATATGTTATAACGTACTCAAAAATTAGTTCAATTTTAATGAGTTTGGAGAAAAAGTAAGCTATGTTTTCATTTTTGTTCTGGCTACGAGCTGAGATGCAGCCTGCAAGGAATGTTCCAACGCCAACAGAGAGGCATAGCTGAGATCTCACAGAAAACCCTGTTCTCCCAGGAGATGCTGATCAAATTTCTATTAAAACCTCTGAATCTTTCTGCCTAAATCCTTAGGCTACAGGCAGATCCAAAACAACTGACTTTTAAACCAAGGTATTTAAGCTTGGGGTGCTTATTTAATATGAAACACAGCTGCTTTTCATTTCTGAAGCTGATCAAAAACTATGCATTTGAAATCCACCTTGGGCTTCAGAGTGCATATACAGAAGCACTTGGAAATGCCAGTATAACTTCACATTCATTTCCCGTAGAATAGTGGAGAAGTTTATAACATTCAGGACAGCATCTCCATTTGCACAAAATTTCCAGTCAGTTTCTGCATGAGCCTTTGCAAACTGTATCTGTTGCCAGTGTTTACCTGGACAAAACAATTTTTCACAATGGCAAAAGAGAAAATGGAACATTAGCTTGCAATTGAAACAAAAGAAAACAAAGCAGGGCTTTGATGTCAATGGATGAAAAAAGAGATTGTGGCTGTGCCAACATTTTGTTTCAGCATTTCACTTCGTATAAATATATCTGTGCCAGAGGAGTAGGATAGCTCAGCATCACTGGAAGCTGAACAGATGCTCATTTCTTTATGATTCTCTGCCCACTTCTGCAGTGCCTAGATTCCAAATTGATACTAAAAGCTAGCACTAATAACTTCTCCTTGACACTTTGAATTGCACCAGAGAGAAACCTTGCTTTGACCTTTATAACCCCCATATCCTACCTAAGAAGAAAGAAACAACCCAAAGTACTTCTGCTTTCCTGAAAGAGAATACAAAAGGGGTTTTCCTTAAAAGCAGGGAGTCTCTGCAGCACTCTCTTCCTAAAAGGGACCCTTTTATCTATTACCTCCTCACATACACACACACAATATATGTACACACAGAAATACTGATGCATGTATGCTTGTATGTCAGCCCCCGTATGTTTCCTGGTATCCTGAGTCCTCACTATAAGGCACACGAGCTCAGAGAAGGACAAGGTTTATCTCCACAGCAGGGCAAGCAGATGTTATGCCCAAAACCCACCTAAGCAGCAAAATGTGAAGATGTAACGAGATGTTTGCAATTCCCCTAGAAAGAATCATCTCTAATTATACTATCCACCTCCCAAGGCTGCTTTGTACTTGTAGTGCAGTTTCTTTGACTAATATGTGAAAACACTTTTTTCCATTTTTTCTTAGATCATTAGTGATTGCTACTTTGTGGCAGACACTTTCAACTGAGATTTTTCACAGGCAAAATCAAACTTCTGAATCCTTCCCTATGCTTTATGTTACTAAAATAACCACCTCTTCAAGACTTACAACTAAAGAAAAATGTCACAGGTACTTACTTTGGAGCTCTTGGTCAAACAGGGCACTGGTTTATGTAGGTATTACTGCACTTTTGGGTTTCCTCAAATGGCCGCTTGCAATTCTAGGAAACAAAATGGACAACTGTTTAAGCGGAGGAAAGAAACTGGAAATCCTGTAATTTATGCTTTTAAAACAAGTCTGTCAAATGCAAAAAAAAAATATTCTGAGTTGTTGCAACCAGCTTTAGATACCTTTAGCTTACATATACCACTTAAATACATCATATTTATCAAGCTAAGGCAAGACTCAACTCCTACTCAGATTTCAAATTGCAAAATGGGCAAAACTCTGCAGAGTCCTTGAACAGGTACCCACTTGGAGAACGTATTGCTGCTGACCTGACCATTAGCAATGGCTAAAAGCCTAACATAAAATAGAAACATCAGTATCAAATTTAGCTTTTATTTTTCCTCATGCTCCTCTAACGTATAAAGCATCATCAGCCAGTGAACTTGTGGAAGACTGAATTCAGTCATCAAAGAACTCTTGTTATTTATGGCTCTTCTTATTTCCCTGCTCTAGGACAGGTAAGGTTCCTCTAGGTATTGTTCCCTTTCTTCTAAAAAATGCTGTGTTATGAAAACAAATCATTGTTAGAATGCATTTTCACAGCTATAGGTGAAAACAGTGCTTTGAATTGACATGTAATTTTTAACATAAATCATAAAGAATGGATAAACCGGTTCACAGTTGGATACTTTGTACTATAGTGGAAACTTTGAGGCTTTCTTTAAAGACTCTACTTAAAGATTCAGAGAAAAAAAAAATGTTTTTTAATGTATTTTGATAATATTCAAGCTCTGTGTATATTAAATAATGTTCCTAATTTGAAGACAGCAAGTCACTTGCAGAGCGATCGTTAGGTTCTGAAGATTTCCTTAAAGCACTTGGCACAATGTACACCTAGGCAAAGGTCAGCGCTCGCTTTAAGACTACTGAAAAGGTTAATTTGACCAGATGAATTCAGACTTCACTCTGAAACTCAGTTGACATTTTTAGATAAAAAGTGAGTGATGGTTGTAAAGCAAAAATCAGTCTACACTGTGTCTGTTCACAGTCACTGGGGGAATCTGGACATTTTCGACAGTACTGCAGAGTCAACATTAAAACCCCAAACCTCTCCATTAAGATTTCCACATAGAAGCTGGGTTCTAGAGCCCCAACAACTTTGAAATAGTTTTTGCCTACAGTGCAATGGGAACTGCACACACTTCTGCTGTGTCCAATATTAGAGCACTTTATGAACGTTACGCTAGGTGCTGCAATTTCACCCGTCGGTGGGGAGCAAAAGGGGGAATTGCTGGCAAAGGCAGCACGTTGCCACGAGCCCCAGCCAAGCGGGCAGCGCAGCACTCTGTGCGCGGCGAGGTAACCACCCCGACCCGCTGCCGCGAGGACGACGAGGATGGGCAGAGACGCGGGGACCTTCAGTTCCAAGAAAGAGCAGAAAACAACTAGAGCAGAAAATTAACATTGGAAGTAATCTGTATTTGCATGAAATAAGGAGCTGCGGATGTGTGTATGTGTGTGTGCAATACACGTGTAACATTATATATATATATATATATCTCACACACACACACACACATGCATACATACATGTAATAACCCAACCAAAAATTTCTGAGAAATGCCTGCTTTTGGCAAAACAAGTAAGAATTTAAAGCTGCCATTTTCACCTACCGCCCACAAGACGGTTCTGCCGCACTCGGTAGTTTTTAGGCAGGCCCATTGCCGCTTCAGCATGTGGGTCGGAGTACAGGCCAGCCAGCGAACCAGCCTCCCCCTGAAGCCTGGAGATCCCTTGCCAGCACCCTGTCCCAAAATGCTCAAGCAGCACTCGGTGTTCTGCTTCTGTGGCTGGAGGAGATGGGTCACTGCTCAAATATGGAGCATGTATTAATATTTTTTTTATAAATCTCCCATCAGCTGAATAAATTATCTGTCCTGGGAAGTAAATTCGGCATTGCTTAATTTTTCCCTAATAGTCAACAGCAGTAGCAAAGGCTACAGTTACAAGGTGTGAACTTCCAAAAAAAAAAAAAAAAAAAAAAAAAAAAAAAAAAAATTGCACAGCTGCAATTGCTGAAACAGGTTGGGTTTCTTCTTGTTTTTCTGATAGTGCTGTGTATCAAAGAACAGTAGTCAAAGGACCTGAAATTAATTTGGATTTCCCATTGTGTTCTCTTCTATCTCAGGGCAAAGTTTTCTGTTAAATCATCACCTATATGGGAGTAACTATATCATAGTTGCTGAGTAGTCGTATTTCTTATAGTCTAAGGTACATAGTTTTGGAGGTGCTACTTTACTTAACAGAAGTGAAAAGAGTCACAGCAGTGCATGTACTCTGCTATTTGGATGTTTTGTTAAATACAAGCAAACCAATTCAATTAATAT
>VZSV01000036.1:1021792-1045090 GCA_013398735.1 Nothocercus julius
GCAGAGGAGAGGAGGGATCAGAACCTGGATTATTAATGAGTAATTAAATAAAGATTAAAGATCTATTAACCTGCAGTTCGGTCATGGAAATTTAGCTGTCAGATGATGTGGGGGCTGGCTGTTTTGAAGGAACCTGATGAATTCAGGCTCATGGGAAGCTGTCACAATGATGAAACAAGCCGAGCCTGGGCTAATAGATTTATCTATTTCTACCTGGCAGATTATAATAGGATATGGAGTCATCCTGCTGATCAGTGGGTATTTGTAGAAAGCTCATCATGAAAAGAGTATCATTAGGATCGAAGGGGAATATTTCTTGGAGCTAGATACCCACAGACAGCCTTGCTTGAGGAGAAGCAGGGAGGGAAGACTGTATTGGGGTATAACTCGTAACAGATTGCCAAGCCATCTGCAAAGCGCTAGCTGAAATAGCTGGTGTGCTGCTGTTGTCTGCTCATGAAGAATTCCTATGGGAGATCCCTTTCCTTCTCACTCCCCACGAGATCTAACAGTGCTCTAGATCTAGTGCTGCTTATTTTTGCCTGACTGCATAGACATTTTGATGAAGGAGACACTAAAATCATCAGTGCTTCTAAAACTGGAATCTGCTGCTGGTGCTGAAGGCACTTCGGACCACTGCTGAATCTTGTCTCCCACACCAAAGAAAAAGTGGAAGAAATACAGAAACTGCCTCCTGCGCTCAGCCAGCTTCACGAAACACATAAGCGCAGGAGGCAGTGGAGGAACTCTGCTAGCAAACGGGTTATTCTTGTGTCCACACCAGCAGCCCTGTGCAGAGGGCTGGCACTGACAAGGCTTGAGCTGTGCTCAAACACCTCATTTTACACAGTCCAGAGGATCATATTTGTCTGAGTCAGCCCATCAAAATCACCTTGTTCACATCCTAATAGAAGTTGCCAAAGCCATCCAATTTTACCTCCTTTTCTATTTCATCATTCCATAAATCCTGGAGAACAAGAACTTGTTGTTTCTTTTCCCACCAGTTTTGCACTATTTCCTGGGCCATTGGCACTGAAATGATTGACACTGTTCAAATACATTCATCGTCTCGTCTGATTTTTACTGTTTTAAAAATTAGCAACTTGGAATCAGCTTGAAGAAAATGAATGGGGAAGGAAACAAACAAGAAACTCCCACAACTGTACTTGAAAGTATTTTCAAACTTTGATTGACCTGAAGTCTGAGCTAGCATCAAGAGGCTGCAAAGACTGCAAGACTACTGATACTTTTGCATGGTTTTTTTTTACTACTAATCAACCAGATACAGGCACAGATTTTATCAGCAAAATCCCAGGTCTGTCCATAGCCAGCAGCAATCAGCATAGAGACTTAATTTACTACCACAAACCTCTGAAGTCCTCTCACTTACGGGGAGCTTTATACATATGCATGTATGCACTCATGCATGTATGTATATATGTGTATTTATATATATGTACATACATATTTTCAAATGAGCACTTTGATACAAAATCAACTGCTTTCCCTCAGACTTGCTTCTCTTAGACAGCAAAAAGACAGTGAATTATTAAGTGGGCAAAAAAATAAATACCTGTGGCAAAAATATTGTATTTCCATCTTTCTCTGAGCACATAATGATACATGTTCCTCCATGTGCTTTTCTGTAACTGCAGTACAGTTTCACTTATCAAAGTGTCTTCTAGAGGATGGGACATTAAATGAACACTTGTTTATCCCTTTGCTAGTGTCATTCCTAGCAAAAATTTAGCATCCTATTGCTCCTGTGGGATCAGTGCCAAAATATCTTATTAAATTCTGTGGCTGTAGGATTAAGCAGGCTTTAAAAAGTAATAAGAATAAATGTGATCTACTGGCTAACCTCTCATTTTTCTTTTTAAACACTATTTCACCTGCTTTGCTGTTTTATGCACAGACCATTGGCTGCAGACCAAAGCCCGCAGACCAAAGCCCAGCTGGTGTAAATCAGCCCCACACTGCTCAGTACATGCAGGACACTGAGTAAGTTGAGACTGCAACGGGCACTGGCCCACTGCAAATCAGTTGTAGATTTACTCGCTTTTGCATCACACTATTTTCTGTTATTGCTTTGTAAAGTGCTTTGGGAAACTAAGGGAGTAGTAGGGGCTACTTTAAATTAAATTCCAGTCTAACACAGTCTCATCTGTATTTCACAGTAAAAGATCTTTGGTTTTGAACTACTAAACAGCAGTTTTGAGTACCTTGCTTCGTACGACCTCTTTGCCACTCTGCTCAGCATCGTATGGGAAAACCTACTGCCAACACACTGTTTTTCTCTCCTCTAAGCTATCACTAATGCTAATTAATACCAGTGTATTTTAGCTCAATCTCAATGTTACTCCATAATGTATCATTAAAAATTATGATAATAAATTCCAGCTTTTCCTCCAGCCGAATGTAATGAAATGGTGATTAATATTCCTCAGGGCTGGGATGGAATATGATTGAGGGCAACCCAAAACAGTTACCCGCGAGCCGTGCCGTGGCGGCAGGTGCTGATGCTGAGGCAGTTAACGCAAGGTGGGACTGGCAAAGCGGGGAAGCAGGAGGGCACTGCTCCTGCTCTGGTGGCAAGTGCCACGGCCACAGCTGCTTGCCTAGCTTTGAGCTGCTTGTTTCCTCTTTTCAACCTTTTTTAATTACTGTGCTTCTTCCGAAATCTGCCTGCGTATAATTCACACTGACGGAGGGAATGAAAGAAGCGGACCTCCCCCTCTATTACATAAAAATTATTCTTCCGAGGGCCTGGGTAGGAAGACCATAGTTAACAAAGCAGAATAAAAAATTGGCATGGTTCAGAATGACCCAGTATAACACGCGTGGAAGTGGCAGGTCCCACATAGGGCCTCGCTCAGGGACGGGCAGGATGAGAAACGTGTGACCAGGACAAGCAGACAGGGTCCTCCTGGCAAGGACGAGCTGCTGCTCGTGGGCCTCGGTGCACACACACAGGTGTCACCAAGTCAAAATCATCCCTCCGCTCTCCCTCCATTAGTTTCCAGAGGAAATCTGAGACTTTTGCTTGGCAAGTGACATGCAACAGGCTCAACAGCTCCAGAATGGACAGTGGTTTTATAAAAATGCGTGTCCTGTTATCCTAGCTCTCCAGTGCTGCCAAAATGGTATTTTTGAACAGACGGAGATACAAAAGTGGGAACTCTTGATCACACTCTGAAATTAATCCATACAAATTCACACCCCAGCACTGTTGCTACTTTACGTAATCCACCTTACACCAGCACAGTACTCCAGTCACGTACCGTGGTGACTGCTGCAATCAGACGAGTTATAAGGACGGGGAGGAGGTATAAACCACAGCCGAGCCCTGCCCAGAATATCTGCAATCTCATATCGCATTGTACCTTTCCATCTCCCTCGAGGTTCTGAAAACTGAGAAATTCTAAGTAGCAGAGTAAGAGAAGAAATACGCACAAACCCATCTGTTATTACAAGATCAGTTTTACAGCTGCAGAGAGATACTTAAAATAAAAACATACACACAGTCTAATCGCTCCATTTCAAACACTTAAAGCTGAACTCCTCCACACCATTAGGAAACAAGAAATTACCATTAGAACCACTGTAAACGACGACACCATGATGGCCTTAACAAGGTATTGCAGGAGGGGTTTGATGGTGACCCTCAGCCTTGGTGTCCCTAAGCACGCAGCGGAGCAGCACTGGACATGGAGGGACGGCGGCTGCTCTGTCACCAGGACAGAGCTGAGGCCAGGCTACTTGCAGGCTTTTCTTCTATGTGAGCACACATCTTTACTCCCATCACCTCCGAGAACGAGCGGGCAGCAGGACCGACACACATGGGCCAACAGAGTGTCCGATACTTGTCCTTCCTCCCACGGGACACAGGAAGGTGCCTCCTTCCATCCTGGGCTACCAGCCTAACTCCGTCTGTTTTCCACAGGAAGGAAAAATGACAGCTGACAAACACATCACTAGTCCTTCTGAATGGTAGGATACCTGCCCCCAATATTTTGCTCTATTCAAAAGAAGACAACTTAAACTTTTTGCTCTAAAAGCAAAAACCTCTGCTCTTGCTTTTCCAATCATGGGCATTAGCAGTGAACTAGAAAGTTGTTGAAGCAGGAGAGGTGTTACCTACTTTTAATTTTTGAGCGCTGTATTTGCTAACTAAGTAAAAAGAGTACTCCTGTAGGAGAAGTGTGATGTTACTGAGGGAACACGTGAAAGTAAATTGATGCAAAGAGGGGGAAAGAGGACTACCACTGTGTGCAATCAAAGCACAGCCTCAGAGACAACTGAGGGGACAAGTTTATGAAAAAATCATGTTTGTTTTTTTAAACCACAGGATTTATGATTTATTTATATTGAAAAATTGCAAAGCGTAGAGGTTTTAGGGTTTGTTTGTGTTTTTCTTTTCTTTTCTTTTTTTTTTAAAGTTTGTTCTGTTGTTTCGGCATAAATTGCCTGTAGTTGGTTTCTGAATGTAGAAAGTAGACATTTTTTCCTTCACTCCACCCTTCCCGTTCATTGGCATACGAGACACAAGGCAATGGAAGGCTTACACGGGTGGCACCAAGAGGTTGTCCAAACTGTGCTTTCAGCAACCTGGTGCGCCTCTGAATGCATCTGTAGAAGCGTAACCATCCAGAACAAGGCGGGTTGTGCCTCACGTCTGCCGAGACTTCCGAACAGCTAAAGAC
Organism: Nothocercus julius; assembly: GCA_013398735.1. Classification (NCBI taxonomy): domain Eukaryota; kingdom Metazoa; phylum Chordata; class Aves; order Tinamiformes; family Tinamidae; genus Nothocercus; species Nothocercus julius. The sequence goes on from VZSV01000036.1 coordinate 1,026,496, forward strand.
TCTAAATGTTCCTGTCTGACCAGCCAGACTGGGCCCTCGCACATGTTTCACGGCAGCACGTGCCCAGCTGCATCTCCTGGAACTGCTGGGGACCGCACTGGGGATGGCGCCGTTAGTGCAGGCGCAATAGAGGCGCTCGCCAGGGCTCCCAGGAGGGCCCAAGGCAGCTCAGCTCTCATCAAAACCCCCTGTTCATCTATCAGAGGAAAATAATTCCATACGTTTTCTTTAGAAGATGGATACTGATGCTTTGAGGAGCTACTGCAGGGATCAGCAGTGAGGTTTGAGTCTGCAAGAGCGTTATATCAAGATTGTTAGAGGAGCCAAAAAGAGGGGTATGTTACTGGAGGAGAAACGGATGCAAGATTTACACACATGTAAGCAAAGGCACATCAAGAGCGTCACCGTGTTCAGCCATTGCCTTACTCAGCTGTCATGGACAACACACTCCCCCGGCATGCTCGGGTACAGAAACGGAGCAGGTTCCATCATCCTTACCCTTGGGTAACGAAAGCTGGTCACAGATACTTATGTTTTTGACAAACTAGTATTTCTTTTCATCTCCAAGTAAAAGCTACATGCAATGATGACATTTACCCTCGCATTTGAGAACATTTAAAAAAAAAAAGAAAAAGCCAGAAGACCAGAAGACTTTCTTTTAAAAGAGTGATCTCACCGCACAAGAGATTAAAACGGTATAAGCCAATAATAAAGTTATGCTGAAGAGATCTGAAATTTGATTAGAAACAATTTCTCATATCCAGAAATATTATCTCCAGCATATCCTACAGCCCAGAGGAGTCTGCATCATCCCTGAGAATGGCACTTAGAAAATACAGATTTAATTGCTACTGCAGCGACTGTAGAGAGTGCTCAGTGGAGGCCAAGGGAAGCTGCAGCGAGTCCTTCCTTTGCAGGCGTGGGAATGTGCTTGTGCTGGGTAAAAAAACCCCACGAGTGACAGTCACTACAAAAAACAGGTCAGTTTGATCCAACACCCCTTGCAAAGTGTTTCTGCATTTGTAAGGAGTGCACTTTAAAAGCCAAACTCCACGAGGCTGCCCACGTACGTCTGACCTGGCCTCACCGCTGCTCCAACTAACACAGGATGGTCAGGAGCAAAAAATTCCATTTCACCATCAATGCTCACTAGCCCACGTTAATTTTATTTAGGAAGCACCAACTCAGTAACCTATTAAAATAGATTTACCTTTTGCCTGCAAGGCTCAATTCTTAACAACGTAAATAAGAGGAAAAAAAAAAAAAAAAGAAAAAAAGCCAAGCTGCATTTCACTTGAATGTTTTGACTTGCACTTTGCTGTGTGGGAAGATTAACCAAGCAGCTGCTAATACTGTAAATAATGAAAACAAAAGTGAAGTGTTAATTACGGCTTCACAATTAAATAAATACACTATAAAAAAATAAAACAGATAAACTGGGAAACTGGGAAAGGTTTTCATGAGGAAAGAGCTATCTTAAGAACGCACACGCACACGAAGGAGATAAAAACCTGCATGAGGATATGGGTCCAAATTCTTAAAAGTTTGCCCTGGTCTGAAGGGAAGGACTTATTGTACAGGAACTTGATGGATATGCTGGTTGGATATGCTGTGTAGAACATAACGCCTGTTTTTCCAGATTTGTTATTGCACATTTTATAAGTAGTAATTTATTGAATTAATATATATTCTTAGTTACAAACAAGAAATTAATGGTCTATAAACTGTAATAAAATAGAATATCTAGTTAAAGGCTTTGCTCTAAAGTAATAAACAAACTGGTTTTTTTAAATCTTATGAATCACTTCCCACCTTGTGGAAACCATAGACAGGATTAACACTTTTTCCCCAAAAGCTTTAAGTAAAGAGACAGTTTGATGGGGGGGGCGCGGTGGAGGGGGGAAAAAAAAAACAAAAACAAAACAAAACAAAACAAAAAAACACAAAACACTGCAGATCACAAGAATATCAGTTAATATAGCTCATTCATCCCATTTTCAGGGGAAGAAAACAAAGGAAGAACCATGTTTTTCAGAAGAACCTGTTTCTTCTGCTCCAAATGAGTTGGCTGTATTTGTGTACCACGGAGTGTCAGAAAGAAAAGCAGTACATTGCTGAAATAAAGTTTCACGGTGGGCAAGGGAAAGCGGTTGGTTACGCTGCTAGAAGAGCTATGCGTTCCACGTAGAGCGCAGCAAAACGCGCGTTAGGCTAAGGCTGCCGAGGGAGAACTCCGTCCGACCTGGCACACTGGGTCTCTGCCACCACCTCCCCTCTGAGCCTCCAGCAAAGCCCTGAGCGGACAGGCAGGAGCAGCCGGGCAGAGCGGTCCCCAGGAGCGCTGCCGCGTCCTGCGGAGCTGCCTGTTTGCTGCTCGAGCAGGCGGCCGCGCTGCAACATCCGCCCCAGCCTCACCCGCAGCCGGGGCAGACTGCCGGCCGAGCGCCGCGCTGCCAGCGCCAGCTGGGGCCCGGCGAGGAGGAGCACCGGCACCTCCAGGGCCCTTCCTCCCGGAGCAGAGGGGTGCGACGCGCAACCGGAGAGGCGACGGACGGCTGGGCGAGTGCCGTGCCTGTGCGAGGGCACCCTTAGGATAATCCACCCTTATGATAATTCACCCTTGTGATAACCTCATCCGACGGCAGAGATGGAACACTTCTGTGTCGTGCTTGTTCAGGTCCCTTGCACAGAGCCGTCCTAGCTCATGGCTGGCCCTCTACAGCCACGGAAAGATGTACAGGTACTTCCACTTCCGCAGCTCAGCAGGACTGCTGAGCACTTAGGTGAGCTTAAAGCACACTTCTTGGATTTTTTTATGTCCATTTATAAGAAGTAGAATCACTTGTATTCTGTTTTCTGTATTTCATTTATGCTTGTTTCTTTCCATAGTGATGGAAATAATAATGCTTAAGGCTATGAACCCATTTACTTTGGAGTAAGACTAGGATAATAAACCATCATGAATAGATGCCAAAGAAAGTGAAAAATATCTGAATACAAACACAGTTCCTTTTCAGACTCCCAAATGCCATCATTTGCTGAATGTAGAAAAAACAGAATATCACGTGCAAGCACATTTTGAAAGTCTTCATAAGCTTCTCTTTGAAGCTGAACTTTGGAGTCCAAATCACTCATTTCCATGGTGCTCTCATTAAATTTCTTTCTCCTCTGTGCTATCAAAACATAACATTTTACTATTTTGGTTACAGAAGTAATAGGCTTTAGAGAGTAAAGGGCTTTAGAGAGCAAAAAGTAAAGCTGCATGACTGTTGTACTTGTGTTTCTTTCCACTAGGTAACAAAGAGAGGAATTATCTGAACACCTGAACAAACTACAGTCAGAGACGAGAAAATGGGGGTGCTCTTGCAGAAGGGCAGGTTTGGCTTTTTCCGAGTGGTTTGCTGGGAGCTGGGACTCTGGGGGCTGGTGGTGTCTTATCCCTGTGTGATCTCCAACAGTGCCAGAAATGTCCTCTCAGCAATAGGGGCAGCTCAAAAGCAAAGCTGCTGTAAAGCTTGCACAGAACAAGTGAACTAGTGAACTTATGAATGGCAATAAGGCCATGTGCTATGTAACAATTTTGGATTAATCATTAAACCAAAGTCTGACCCATGTCAGCAAGTGAACAAACTGGGCAGCATTTTCAGCAGAACCAAAGAACTTAGCAGAACAGAGAAAAAGGAACTGAATGTTAAGCAGTCAGTAGATGAACAGTGCCCTCAATTTGCAGGCCAAGCATGTAAAACAAAAGATATGCATGTGTCTTCATAGCACTGGCAGCATCTGAGGCAGACTATTTCATGCACTTCCAGCTCTGGGGCCTCCCTCCCCTCTCAGGAGTGTACACAAGCAGCAACACATTTGTGATGCTGCTCGTCTTTGCTTATCTATCTCTCTGTTCCCAAATCTTTTATATTTATCTTGGTCTTTCAATGCAAATGAACTGCAGGAAACAAGGACTGCCAACAGCAGGGCACAGGCACAGACCACCAGGGCCTCACATAGCATAGGGAGGTCCCAAAAGAGAAAACGGTCTGATGGCTGGGACAGCAACTTAAAGGTTGCTCAGTACCTTTTTTTTTTTTTTTTTTTTAAACGTGTATCCTTGCTTACTGCTTAATTGGGCCTCCAGTACTTTCCAAGCTCCAGCCACAGAGCAATCCCAGCTGGCTGCCCACACTCCTACCACAGCACAGCCAGGGCGTGCGGCGCAGGCCCTGCACGCAGCGCTTTGCGTGCGCAGAGCTCAGCTTTCCAACAGCACCGGCCAAATTCCTGGGCAAGTTTCAGCTCGGGGCAGCCTGGGAAAACCCAGAGTTTTCACTCAGTAGTGACAGGAGTGTCCTCTAGTCCTACACAGTTAAGCACTGACTGGGAAGATCTTTAATGGTGTACTCTTCCCTTCCTTTTACATTTCTTGCCTGCCCGGTGAAGCTACAGCAGCCTCTGTCCTTTTACAGATACAAAGGTTCATAGATCTGAGGCCATACTATTTGAGCGTAAAGTCACTGAACCCAACCACCAGTTTAACTTCCTCAGAACCACCTCCTCCCTTCAGCAATCGTAGCAATTTTTGATCAACTAAGACTGGAGAGTCTTGCTTGGAAACTTTTAAACAAGGGAACAAAAACTGCCTCTCCTCCTTTGAGTGTTTACTCCCAAGACAAATATCCCTTCACTTGGATTACATCTGTCTTGAATTTTGCTTCAGCTTCCAGCCACTGAAGTCTGAAATACTGTTTTTATGACCTAATGGGCAGCAGCCAATTTAAATCACGGTTACTGTTCTTATACATAAAGGCAGACCTCTACTGAGGGTTCAAAATGCCAATAATGAATGCTGATTGCACTGATTTGTCATTGATCTTCCTGGGATTTCCATCTTTACAAACTTTAAGTCCAGAGGAAGCCTCTGCGCAATATGTATAATGAGTCTTTATCTATTTTAATTCTCACTCTCTCATGGTGGCAGTGCTTGATTCCCTATGGGAAATACAAGAAAACATCTGATTGTCTTTGCGAGATATTATAATCAAAGAATGTAGCTCAGATGGAAAACATATTGATCGAGACAAAGTCTTTCGGGAGGATTTGTGATTCCCCTCCTGCAGTTCTTCTGCAGGACTGTTCCTCCTCCTTCTTTTAACCACCCCTTTTTGTCTCTCTCCCCCCTTGACTCATACCATTTAAAATCTCTCTCCTTCAAACCATCTTTTCTGTGCAGAGCGTTTTTTTTGTAATCCCCTCTGCAGAGGCCACTATCAAAAAATGCCATATAGTGTGTCACAGGAACAGAGAGACAATTCCTCAAAAAAGGTCACCACAGAGGACCCCACACTCTGTGGCAGATTTTCTTATTCTGGCGTTCTTGCTCGCAGAAGGCAGAGTTACAGTGAAGCTTTCATATCCATCTCCTCACTAAAAGGCTGCCTCAGATACACCTCCTTTGCTCTCTTCCCAAGTCTCCTCAACAGCAGAGTATTGTTACTGCAGCCCCGCGGTGCCCTGCCCTGCGCTGCCCTGCGAGCGGCTCCAAGGCCGCTGAGGAGGGAGGTTCAGGCGAGCGGCTCTGAGGGCAGCGAGGTGCCTGTCCCCAGGCCTCTGGCAAGGGCGGCAGGGAAGCCCGGTGCCTCAGCCCCTCACAGGCACTGGGCAAGCCCTGAAGACGGTGCCATGCTGCCGAAGCTCCACAAACCCTCGCCAGAGACGGTAAAAGACTCATTTGTATCAGTCCTGCTCCTCTACGGCAGGCTACTTGGTACTTTCTCAAGGAACTTTCAGGCCTTCAGCGCTCTTGAGACCTCCAGACAGGCCAATAAGCTGAATCCCCTGAAAATGGCAATTATTGCACACTAGGGCTGAGGAAGACCTCAGAAACCAGAAGAGATACAGGCCCACAGACCAGTAGACATTTACTGAACCTGCTCTGCAGGGCATCTTCCACGAGCCTTGCCATACGGTCTTTAAAGTTCATAATTGATTTACAGCAAAAATGAAGATTACTTCTAACTTGTATTATGACTATACTGCTGCTTTTTGTTGAACGTATTGTTGCCTCTGCCAGCTTGTTAGATAAGGTCTTCTTAAAGTTTGCCTACTGAACCTCAAAAATATAAAAGAAGGTTCTAATTCTGAGGAGTTGCAACTGCACACATCTGCACCTTGAATAACTCACATTTTCTACCGGGGCAGGATCTGAGAGGGAAGCAGTGGGATAAAGAGGGTGGGATGGGAACAAAAGCTAAGGTAAAGGGCAACAAAGGGAATGACTGTGGAGTAAACATTATGGTCTTTTTGTCTTTTTGTGACATTCGCATCTAACTGCGGTCCTTGCAGCTCATGCAACACCTGCTGATTCCCTTTGAATTTTTTGTAGCATGTCTTTCTGGATGTAAATATGAAAAGATTTTTCTCTTGTAGAGATAACCAACCCATTAGAGTTCCTTTTAAATTAACTATCCTTTCTTCTTTATACAGTTTCCCTGCATTTATTATCTATATGACTCTACATCCCCCACAGTCCCTATCAGTATCCTATGGACAGGAAACACCCCTGAACTCATCTGCACATAGCAGCAATATAGTCAAAACACTCCCCGGCATAATACGGATTCCCATAAATCTATTCATTCTCATTCATCAGACAAGTCCCAGTTGCTGATCTCCTCAAATGATAATTCATTTCTGCATGGCCATTTTGGATTTATAAGCCCGGTCACAGAGAAATGCTTATTTAGCATCCCTTATCCCAGAAGGTTGAAATGAAAAAGGCTCAACACCATAGCAAGATTTATAAAAGAAGTCTTTAAAACTTAGTACATTGTTCTGTACAAAATGCTCATGCTTGTAATATGAGTGACTAATTAACTCCAGAACTCATTTTCTCTCACAAGATTAATTGTTTTTTGGGATGCAAAAAAAAGTTTCATTCTGCCTTGACTGTTCCTTCGCATAAAGTTGTGCTATGCGCAGCCAAGCAATTTGGAATAAACAACGACACACTGTACTGAATAAAAGCAGTTTTGTCAGAGTTATTCTTTTAAGAATATGTTATTTATAAACTTCAAAAATAGTGGGGAGAAAATGGGGTTACAGTTTTAGTGGTGTTTTATGAACAAATAAATAAATAAATGCAGGAAGTGCACTCTTCCCTACCGCCTGAGCCAGAGGGTCAGCAGTTGCCATAGCCTCTCATGAGGCCATCACATTTTGGCTACGATGACACTGTCACAGAGTCACTTCCACACACTGTAGGACAGTTTCTGCAACCAGAGGCTACCAATGAAAAACTGCTGCTGTCCGGTAGTGGACTCTGAAAGCTACTTGCCCCCTGGGGACACGAGAAATACAAAAAAAACAGGAGGTTCTTCCCCAAAGCTAAGAGGAAGTGAGGTCTAGGTGACTTCCCAGAACACCTGTCTAATGACTACTGCGCAGCACGCTGAACTGGATTAGAAACTTGCCATTTTATGCCCAGAGATCTGACAAACTGAGCATTACTGGTCTGCACTGATTGGTGAGCAGTTTGCTTAATTTGCTGAACTTGGACTGTGTTCACAAATCTCAGAAACAAGAGTTTTCAAACATTTGCACAGATTATGACTGACTTATGGCAAATTATTAGTCACTCTACTGCCGTACTAAAGTCTCTCTGCTATCCCACAATAGTGTACCTGGCCAGCAATAACTACCAGGGTATCTTTTCAGGAAGTTGAAAACATTTTCCCTAATCATTATTTGCTTTTTAATCATTCCTCCTCTTTTAATAACTTTTCCCCTCCACCACCACCAGTCTCTGTTACAGCAGTGAGATCAGGGTGCTAGGCTACTTCAGGTTTTAAGAAATGTTCAAGACAGTATTCATCCTATCATCACAAACTGAATGTTAAATCATCTTAAACTGTACAGAAAATAGATACCTCCTTCAACGCGTGTTCTCCTTCATCCTCTCTTTCCTACTTACTGAGTACTATACGCTGACTCCTGTCAGGGTCAGAGAAAAGCATGTTGTATTGATGCAGATAATAGAAGTTTTGTTTCTGGATTTGCCCTGTCTAGCCAGATGCTGATGCTGTCTCCTCAGCATGGAAGAGCATGGCTAGAATTCAAGTTTATTACTTTCTTCCCCTCTCCCATGCAAAAGTACCTTTAGCACTAATACCTGCTGAACTCAAGACTATACATCTAGGACAGGTCATTTTAGATTTGAGAACAGTTTTCTTCCCTTGCATTATTTAATTCTCAAAATTGTAGATCATTTTTTATGAGGTCAGTTGAAAATCCCAACGTTTTTGAAATCTGCTAAAGATTACAGAATTGTAGAAGACTGCGCGGAAATGTGATCGTATTGTATCGCTTCCAAGGGGCTTGTCAGCTTCCTACTGAAACATTGTTCAGTAATTGTTAATATAGTCAGTATTATTGATAATAAAAAGCTACCTTCTCATTTAATGATCAGGTTGATTGACGGTAGGGATCCTTTTTATATAATTTAATTGACAAAAGCACATGGTGGTAGGCACCTCTATTTTCCAGTAACACATTTCTGTATGTAATGAAATAACTCACTATGTAGTACTAAGCTATCATGTCACTGATCATGTTGAGTATATGCCTATCAATCCTAATGCCTCCTACAAGCCACATCAAAAATGCATTATCCCATTCTTTTCTATTTTATTTTAAAGGTAAGTAAAATAGATATGAAAATACATACACTAAAATTTATTTTCAAGATATTCCTTTTGCCTACGGTTCTAGGGTTCTCCAAATTCAGTATTTCATGGTAGGGCACTCCTGAGTAGAGCCTTCATGCTCTTCGAGACAAACACTTTTCATTAATATCAATTATATTTGTTCTCTTTGCATATGAAGGTCTGCAGTCCTATCCCTTCCCCTTTCACTACAAGGTTTCACATTTAAACCAGTTTTCTGAGAGCTGAGCTCAGCCTGTGAGGCATTCAGCACCTCACACGCTCACAAAAGCACTTTACCAAGCCTAAGGGGTCTGTAACAGACTGGAGTGAAGGTGTGGGGAAAAGCAAATTGCTACCATAAGGAAAATTAATAGCTCATGCAAAATAAAACATGCTATTTGCATAAATCTAGATAATAGTATAGAAACTGTATTAGAGGTAATAAAAGTTGCACAGAGGTGAATGATTTAAGTAAAAAAGTCTCAGGTGCAGGAGCCCACAGTCTCAAAAGCAGCCCTCTGATCAGCAAAGCTCTCACCGGCCTCTAAGTTCCGTAACAGCTTAAATACTTAAGATTTTAAAAAAATGAGTATACTGATGACCCAAAATGTACACAGTTTGCAAACTAATTTCCCAGATGTGTCTTCTTAATTTAGCATGTTTCTGCTGTTGCACTGGACTTCTTAGGGAAAGAAGCAAATCTAATTTCCAGGGCAAAAATAAAAATTTGATTGAGGAATAGTTTCTACTCTCAAGACATACTGTTTTTCTCTTAAGACATACTGGTTTTTTTTGTTTGTTTTTTTTTAAGTGATGCTTAAGAATGCATCAAAGACGACTTCTGGGATTTTTAAATCTCAGAAAAAAGTCATGCAAAGTGCAACTGTGATGCATCTAATTGTTTTTTATGGAGACAATAGTTTCATGAAAATTACATAAAAAACTATTATATTTAAAATTTTATAAAATGGATGAGAATTTAACATTGATATTGCATTAGAAGTCTTCTTTGGGACCTCTTTGACTCCATTACTTCCAAACATATAGTTCAACAAGAAAAGGATGCAAGAAATCAGCCTCCTATAGGTAATGGAAATACAAACATTGCAAACAACCTTCCCAAAGGTGACTTCAGACTGAGGTTTTGATTCAGAAGAAAGCATCTCTTGCTCACCTCCTTTTCAAATGCAACATATGGGAAGGGGTATTAACATCTAGGGCTCTTAAGTGATTCATAAAGCAGATAAGTGAAATCATGCCCCGCTTGAGCCAAGGTACTGTATCCATCCCACAGTTAAGTATTTCTCATTCATTACAGGATTATTTATTCAACAGGTCTTCCCCTTCCTATACTACCACCAAATCCCTAAACCTTCCTCCAAGACTCAACACGCAATTTCAGAGCTCCTTGTCAACTCAAAGCCAGGAGAGAGGACCAAAATCTTCATCATACTATGCCCAGCTACAGTCCTGATGCACGGCTCTCCGACGCGACGGCAGCCCTCAGCGAGCTGCCAGAGCACGAGATTTAAAAAAAAAAAAAAGACAAAAAAGACAAAAGAGAAGTGCAAACAGGAGGCTGATTCCTCTCTGCAGACTCTCTGCAGAAAGTTATCAGAGTGATTATTTTCAAAAGGATACAAAAGAATGATTTTATCTGAGTCATGCCTTTTTGTCTTGGAGTTAATTGATTATACCAGATAGAGTGTTTTTCACTTCATGTCTTTATTTGTTCTTCTCTCCAAAACCTGAATTGGCATTGCACGTTCTTTGGAATGACAAAGCTGCTGCTGTAACATGTTTATGTGAAATATCTTAACCCCTGAGAGAAACAATTGAAATTACTCATGAAATAATTACTACGATGCATATTCAGAAGCTCAAAAAATGGCAAAAATAAAGGAACTGATGTTAATTAAGAAAAATAAGATGGAATTTGTAAATGTCATTACCTATAGCAGTCAGTAGGATGATCTCTTCCCAGTTTGAGTGTTCTCACATGCAATCTATTGTCAGTCTAATTTCTTTCACTTCCAAGCAAAAATTATTTCTCTTCCAGAGGAATTTTTGCATTGTTTTCCCCAATGCTCACTGTAAAAATTACTGTGCATTTATACAAACAAAGCTTTAATTCACAAGCACTCACAAAAATAAACCCCAGAATAGATGAGGAAGAACAAGTAACTGATGGCTGGACATGAACAGATCAGATCACAATTCCGAGTTTTCTAACACGTTGGCAAATCATCTGCCTCTGCTACCCATCCTTTCCCGATCAGGCCCAAGCTGATCCACTGTTTCTATCCCCTACATAGCAAATTCATCATTCTCACTCATGCGCTTATGAATATGTTATAAGTTGTGACTAAATGTAATTATGTAAATGATAGTCATTTGTTTGCTATGCAGATTAATGTTCTGCTTCATTGGGGTCCCAATATGGAGCAGCAGAAGTTTGAGCTTCACAGCTGTGCCTCTGTGTGGTGCTGCCTCTCATTTAAGAATTAAAATGAAGATGAAATTTGTCTTTTGCTTAGTGTGAACAAAACAAGCTATCGCTATGTAACTTGGCCTATTCTCTATTACTTTCCACATGTAGTGGAATCCATCACCCTTTCCAGAGGTGATAAACTCCTGGGGCGTAATTCCATATCCCTTCAGCTCCATAATACAACTCCCAGAGCGTTAATTCAAATCCTAGTAATGGCTCTGCTTTTTGTAGTGAGGCTCATTACACTGTTGTCAAACAGGGACCTGCCAATAGATGTGAAAAAGTACAGTTCTGCTATGATGAGAAAACTTGGCTAAAAGTTCTATGGGAAAGAGGCTTTTCATGCTGTGGAATTATTTGACAGTTAACCGGTTTGCCCATCTAGCATCAGAATTAACCCGATAGCTTTCAAAGACAAAGGGCAAGACGAAGCAACTAACAAAGAGAAAAATCTCTTCAAAGCAGCAAATAGCTGGGTGGTCTGAAAGTTCCCTCCTATCCACGTGCCTTCTTGTGGGACTCACCGCTCCAGAGACTGTCTGCATATATTTCTGGCTATTTTTTCCCCCTATCCAGAAAGTCACCTGAACATATTTTTCACCATCTAAATACAATGTTGCTGTGAAGCTGCTTGGTTCCTACAGAAAGCCCTGGATCTTACTAGCTCTCAAAGTCGGTCAGTTTCTTTTGCTTAATCCAATAACAACACATGCAGACTAAACACAACGTCATGTTGTTACAATAACATTTCAGTACTCATCATACAATTATCCCCAAATGTTTATATTCAATTTTCTAATGATGTCTTTTGAATTATGTCTTTACCTAACATAGAAGATGCAATTTATGTAGCCCTATGGAAAAAAGGTAAAAAACCTGCCAGCCTTTGAGAGGAGGAGGGGTAGTTCCCTAGCAGTGAGGCTAAGACAGACACAATTTTATTGCAGAAGTTTCTTTCTTATACAAGCATTTCTGACAACAAAACTTCCTGCATTTCCTGTTTCACTAGTATGGCACAACAACAGAAACAGGAATAGACTGAAAAAAAGCTCAGTATTTTTTTAAACATATTCCCGACCGAGTCAAAGGGATTAACATACGTTATCTCATTACATATGTATACAGTGAAAATTACAGGAGGGCAGTCCACACAGCATGCCGTTATATAATTTAACGGAAAACATTCTTTATCCTCATTTCAATCTTCCTCTATTTCCACACACAGAATAATAATCAGTGCGTGGAAAGTCATGCCCACATCCATTTCTCACAGAGCTCATGTGTCAGAGAAGAGCAATTTTTCAGCCAGGGTGACAGTGACCCACAAGGAGGCTCCATGAGGGTAACCAACTCAAATATTCATAAAGCTACTAGTTTATTCCAAACACTTGGCTCCCACCACAGTTTTTCCCTTTGACTGCATGTAGATTCCAAGCTTAAAGAGTTTTCTTGCAATGTGGAAACCAGTATTTTGGGGAGTGGAATACTGGAAGAGGGGAGAAATACCACGTCTCTTTTTCCTAAAGGAAACATTGTTCCCTCTTATTTAAGTAATTACTAATTGTGTAACTAATTACAGTTGAATAATTATTTTGTTAAATAGCAATAGAAAAATTGATTTTTCATCAAATTTCAGTTTTGTGGAACTAATTGTGCTAGTCAAAAATATTTACTTGCTAATACTATTCTTTGTAAACACTGTTAAATGTCAAAGAATTTTAAAGTTCTCACAATAAAGCAACTGAGTCATCTTTAGTAGATTTGTCACTTCTTTTTTTGTTAATTACACAGAAAACACACATTTCTCCTTTTCCATCAGAATGAAACAAAACAGTGTGAAGAGATGAGATAAAACCTAGAGGACTAAAAATTAAGAACTTCAGTGGCAATTGAAGCAATTTTGTTAAAAGATTCCCATTCAAATTCCTTTCCAGGATAGCCACTTTCTGCAGGCTGGCCCAAGGCCACGAGTTCCAGCCCCTTCAGGTTATGAACTACGGAGGCGCAATAGATAGCGTAAATGGAAGACCATCTGTAATGTAATGAACTAATGCTCACATTAGAGATTCATACACACAAACTAATGTCTTTTTTTTAAAAATAAAAACAAAATAAAAAATGTAACTAGCAGCATTTGGCAGCCTCAGAGTATCCTAAATAGCAAATGGGCCTGCAATGGAAGCACTGCACATGCCAAGCTATATGATTACAAGCCAGGTCTCTGCACACTTCCCTGCCAATGTGTTGCAGCCCTTCACGGGAAGGCAATCTGTACGGACATTAATTCAGTCCTTGGTTGTTCAACTAAAGCTACTGGGTTTTACTTCAATGAAAACAGGACATTCTTCTCAGTGTTTGGGACCTATAGTGACTATGAGCTATTCTCAAAGGGATCCAAAGGCATCCGCAGGAGAGTGACTACAAAGGTTTGGTGACCTGTGGTAAGACTGACTCTGCTTCGATTTCATGTCCAGCTTGGGATCCCAGGTCTCAGAAGTTGAGGATAGGAGTCAGTCTGAAGAAAAAGGCCATATAAAANGGGGGGTGGGGGGGGGTGTCTCCCATTAAAGGCAGCCTAGGAAACTCAAGTACGAAGGTGGTATTTGCGATGGGGACACCAGATCATTATTTGCTACTCAGCTAAAACAGTGCCAGTGTAAAGATGCTGCAAAGAAACACTATGCAAAGAAATGCCAAGTTGATAAATGACTTTGGTCACCTATAAAGTGACAGATCTTCAAGGTCACACTCTGCTGGAAGGCCTATAAGCTTTCCATGAAGTCTATTAGCTCTTTAGTCTCAAGCAGAACCACTGCTTGCCTCTGTGAAGGCTTCCAGACTCTGTAATCCCCTCACGGTTTTGGCTTTCTCTTTACCAGAGTCACCATGCCAGCTGTAGAGAATTACAGCTTTAAATGACCCTGGCAAAAGGCTGTTGGAAACAAAGCTTCATGTTATGCATTGCTGATCAGCCACTGAATGAGGACGACCTCTATTAGGCACTTTGGCTCTATTATTGGGAATAAAACAGAGGAAAACACTCCAAATGGAAACAAACAAATAGAAATACCCAGAACAACTAAAAGCTCTGCCAAAGCTGGGAGGAGGAGGAAGAAAAAAAAAAAAAAAAAAACACAAAACAAACAAAAAACCCACGTACCTCCGGCAATGAAGACAGTGACTAGAGAAGTAGAGAGGGCTGAACATCTCCGCAGGGCCTGCAGAGCACTCTTCATGGCTTGAAGCCACCTTCCTCAAGGACTTAACACTTTTACACCTTTCAGGAGGCTAGGTAAGACTGTCATACTGTACTATCATACTACCATGCAGGGGACTAATGCTATGGGAAAATAAAACATGCATTTTTTTGTAGCGTGTTTTGAAGAGTAAGAGTAGTAAGGGCGAAAAAACATGGAAGGATTTTTAAAGACCAGGAACTTGTCTTTGGGATTTGGAAGCATATACAACTCCCTAACAAGAAATTTGCCTGGGCTTTGGAGACGGAGCATGCAGAGCCATGAACGTAGGACTCTGAACCAAGTCTTTATGAAGAGACTGGCGTTTGGGCAGAAGTCACTCGCAGAGCTGAACGTCAGGATCCACAGAAATGGGAATAGCCTGTGCTGTGGACACCACCACTAGCCGAGATACTTGATGAAAAGGATGCTATGGGCAAATAGACTGGAAAACAGTTGAAAGGAGTAGTGATATCTCATTTGCGAGTTCTGCAGTCCTACCCTGTGGTTACCCTACACAACACCTAGAACAAAAGTCTAAGAAGTTTCCTTCTTAGACACATGCAGATGAGCTGAAAATCAGATAAAGTCCAAGACAGAGGAAAAAATAATGTAAAATGAAACATCAAGCCCCAAGGGATGACAAATTCAACCAACAGAATCATCTCCTGACAATAACACTGCTACTGGCTGGTGAAAGAAGCCTAAAGGCTCCCCAGACTGCACAGCTCAGAGTGTGCATGATTGGACACGACTGATAACTGCTCTTAATAGGGCAGTTACTGATATTCGAAACTGTGGGCATTACCTTGGGGTTGTTGCCACTAGTTTTATGCTCACTTTAAGAGGCAGTGCCAGAGCTTAAAAGAAAGGGCACAAAGCTGTCTTCTCTGGTCTAGGGCCACCTCTCAGCCTCTCTTCTTGTTTGACTATGGCATTTGTAGACCAGCCTGTCACTAACCATTAATGGGCTCTTCTGCTGCAATCCCAACAGCTCCTTTCTCCTTTAAGCCTCATTTTTGAGCTTTCCAGCACTAGCTGGCCAAGGGAGTGCTCAGAAAGGTCTCCCTCCCTGCAACCAGCCTCATGTAACAGGATAACCTCCGAAAGTTGTCTCCGCTCCTAATACACACAGCTGCTTCTGGCACACAGGCTGTGTGGAAAGCCCTTCCACTCACACATTCATCTATGCTTGGGCTGATTTCAATATGTGTAAATGAAAAGTCTACAGGAGGAGCAGAAGGAGAGGTAGATCTTTCAAATTAAACTCAGCCATGGTGAGGCAACTACATTTTCATTTTATCTATCAGACTATCAATAAATATTCATAAGCCTATTAACTGAAGCCCTAAGAGCTTAGAAATATCTGAATTCTCATAACTCAAGATTCTTGTCTACTCTTCACTCCCTACTTCTTAAAACTATCCCTAATGAAGGTACTTGCTTTCCTAGACATCATCATGTAAACCTCCCACAAGCCTTGATATGCACAGCCCCTTTTGAACAAAAGTTATTATTTTTTCAGTTAAAAAAAAAAAAAAAACACTTTCCTGTTCTTCCTGATAGCAGCACCTTCACTGTTAGGGATGCTACGGTCTGTTAATTATTATTGTTTTTATTTATTTTCCATTTTACCAAATGGGCCACAAATCCTCCCCCTTGCAGGAAAGAGGAGGCCTGAGCCTTGGGAGCTTGGGAGGCTCAGGCACGGTGAGCAAGCTGACACCAGGCTACCAAGCAAAATAGGGCTGATGTAAGGCTCAGACAGAAAACTGCAGACCTGATTACATTAATCTTGAGTTATCACAGTGGGCTTAAGTGCAGCACACCCACTCTCAGCATCTCGGCAGGCAGGAGATGCTGTTTCTAATGCAGCTGCGTATCAGTCTCCACCACGGAAGCAGCACGGCGCTTCCGTGCTCCAGGCCAGGCCTCTCCAGGCTCTGTGCAGGACCGGGGCTTTCTGTGCTCGGCACAGCTCCGCATCGCAGTTGCCATTTTCATGAGGGAGAAAATCTGCCTGCACAGGGCAGGTTTGGGTGCTCTGGAAAACCAAGAGGTTTTGAACACCTCCTTTACCCTCATTTAGAATCGGCTGCGAGGGTTGTGTGATTATTTTTACGCCAACCCATGGGAGGACGGGCGGCAAACCTTTGAAAAACCTATGAAATTTTTCAGGGGCATGTTCAGATCCACTAGCCATAATGAACATGCACCTGGTGAGTATCACTTTGATCTGAGCTCATTACAGGCAACCTTGACTGAATCACTGCTCTCACAGTAATTATATGGATAATTACCCCATTTCTTTTGCTATTTCTGGTAACATCTTTATACGAAATAGCTGCTGTCATATCTTGTTCACCTGTTCCCCCGAGTCTTCCAGGTTACCTCTTGTTCTTGTTTATTTTATTTCAGCCTCTCTGAAACCTCAGCAAAAGTTGCTCTGCTGCTGCAAATTCTCTTCAAGACAATATTGCACCTTACGCCTCAGCTTCATGGTACTTGGATCAAACACAGAAATCTCAATGATGTAAAAGGTGGCTGTTTGTTGAGCGTATTTTTGCAAGTTCTGTGATATTTTAACTGTGGCCGCCCAACACACCCCCTCCCGCACACAGACACATTCCTGACATCGAGCAACAACACCTAAGGAGAGTGGAGCTGACGCCAGCACTCTCAAGCCAAATGCCACCAAAGAGCCTTCCTGCAAGAACACTTCTCCAGCAGCCACTCCCCAGACATTTTTTAGCATTTTGTTATCTAACCTTATTTTATCTTTACTCCTTCAAGATCCAAACACAATTGCTTCTCCCGTATTTGTTATACAAGTGCTGTGATCTCTACTTATCTAGAATATCAATAGTTTATCAGTGCTCTTGATCAGATTTCCAAAGGTCATAAAGAACAGGTAGTTGTTGTTCTTATTTTAGTCTGAGTTAGTCCAGAGCCAGTATAATAACTGTACCAGATATATGTCAGAAATGATGCTAATGAGAATTTATTTGTATCTGCTCTGGTTTTGTCATATCCTTCAGCATTTCTGATGGCTTCCTCTAGTAATAAACTGCCCATTAAGATTCTGTTCTTCAGTGTGTCAAACCTACCAGCAGAAGAACAATTTTCCATACTTACACATTTATTGGCTATCTCAGGTGCCAATTCCTTCCTCAGATTTTACTTTGTAAAGCTGTTATTCTTTTGAAAACAGTAAGCTCAAGTAATCAAACAGTTTATCAGGATTCCTCCTGTCTGTTCACAAGGCACGCATGTTCTGTATCTATCCCTGGCTTCCCTTCCAAAATTAAACAGATTTCCTTGCGAAACTGCCCACCTACTGCAGGATAGGATCAGTTAGTGCCCTTATGAGGAGCATGAAGAGCAATTCTGTTGCTGGCACAGAGCAACTACTGTTTTACACTTGTGTAGGGATCACAGTAGGTGAGTACTCCTGCATATACCAATCACACTTAGTATTTAGTGAATGTGCAAGCTCAAAGAATATAACTCTTTGATAAAATACTACAGGATTAAAAAAGGAAAGGTCAGGACGTGCCATTTAGAAAGAGAACTTAAATTTGCGGTAAACAACCATGCAAAATAATAACAACAAACTGAGCAGTAGCTCTTCAAACTGAGGAGGGCCCTTACTATGACACAATAAAATCACTCTATAGAAAAAACAAACACACACAACAATATCCCATAAAAACATCCTTTCAAAACTATTTTTTTTGCTGAAAATATCAAGAAGCACTTGCCAAGTTCTTGTTGGTTATCTTACGTACTTAAACTACCATTCTAGGCCCCCAGTGCTAGTGGGACAGTTCCAAAACACCTCAGAAAAAAGGTTTTTTTTTTTTTTTCCCTCCCCCCTCCTACAGACTAACCAGAGAGCATTTGGATTATACCCTTCAAATATCTTTCTTTCCATCACCAATGGATTCATCATTGATACAAGCTTGTTAAATGTAATTTTCCAGTTATTTTTTCCCCCCAAAGAAAGCACTTCCTTCTATAAAAGTCCACATATAGCCAACCACAAGAAGATATTTTATCTCATTATAATAAAACAAATAACAACCAAAAGAGAAAATACGGGATTATACATCCAGGAGAGAAAATTAAAAGAGTAAAGGAAAAAAAAAAAAGGCAAGAAAAAAAAAAAAAAA
>VZSV01000036.1:1045120-1069170 GCA_013398735.1 Nothocercus julius
AACTGAATTAGCTGAATTAGAAGCGATGTATGAAAAAGGGAACAATCCATTATATTTCTCAACCAAAAGTAATAACTAGAGTAATTCTTCCCAGGTACAGTCAGTATCATTTTCTACACAGCTGGCCTTTGGTTTCCATATTTCATTATTCCTGATATTTAGATTTTTTTTTAATTTTTTTTTTTTAATTCCTCCCTACCTGGGTCAACTATGTGAGGATGTTCTCTCATAAACAGTATGCCATGAACAAGCTCTCAAAGGGAGGGGGAAAGGAGCTGGTTTGCTGCTTGTCAACAAAAAACAAATCATGTTCATGAAAAGATTGTTTTAAAAGCAAGAAAAAGATCAAACGTATGCTGAATCCTTCAACAACTCAAGGTCTGACTACAAAAGTCTAGTGCACCTGTCCAAAAAGTGTCTTTAGCGGGCTCCAGGAAATATCTAACACAGTAAATTAAGTTTTTTTTTTAATCTAGCATTTAACTCAGTTATTAGCCTGGACAATTAGCCTCTGCCTTCCAGCCAGAGCTCATGGAAGCTTCTCCGCAGACTCAAACAACAACATTGACTTCCCTTTGCCCCAGCTGTACCATTTTTCAATACAGCAATGCCACCCCATATCCATATGATGGGGAGGCCATTGTCCCCTTTGCAGCACATTATTTTAGAATGTGATCAGAGGATGAAAGAAAAAAATCAAGAAAGGGTAGGACACAATTAAAAATACAAAAGTTCAGAAAAGCAATGAGCTAAAAAACAAGCGTTAAGATGAGCAAGCACCACCCCTGAACTACACTGGACATTATTAGGAAAGCCTCACTACACATTACTGGTCTATCCTCATAAGGCCAAGGAGACAAGGCTGCTAAATCAGGCAGAACATAGGATTTATTACAGCAATTATATTTTACCTGAAGGACAGATTTTGAGCAAAATATTGGCCAAAATGATACAGTCAAAAGTTCCTCTGTCCATCTTATTTTTTAGGAGAATGAGAAATTAGAACAGAAGTCTCCTCTGATATCCCCATAAAGACACTCCCTCCCAAGAGGGACTTCTTCATCTCACATATCAACCAACATTCAGGAGTGCCAGGAGGCGGCTAATACAGATGTGCCTGGGAGCCACATGAGAGAGGCAACAGGGCTGACCTTTCCTCTTTGGAAAAGCTAAAGGGACACTGATCCAGATCCTGCATCTCCAGGTATAAGTAGACTTTTTGGTGGGACAGTATTTCTTTCAAAACAACAGAAATACAGCTGTCAAGGAAAATTCCTCGCTAAGAGCTGTCTTCAAAGCTTCTCCAGTGAAAAGGCAGCTTTGGCAAGGTGTGCATTAGCGTACAGTTTTGTAAGGCACGAGCACTGCTGACGGCAGCCAGGGCCTGCTGGCTCGCGGAGAGAAGAGCCTGGCTGCGCTGGGCCTCGAGGGCCCTCGCTGCACAGCTGCCTTTTCCCAGCGTCACTTGGTCCCAGCCAAGCATACGCTCCTCCAGCCCTCTTTGCAGGTGACGCACAACCATTTTGTGTGGTACAAGTGCTCTGCATCAAGCTGCTCTTGGGGTTGCCTGGGTTTCCATTAGCCCCGTCCTCCTGGGAGCGCGGCGGCTTCTCAGGCGCATTACAGCTGAACGCGCCGCAAAGCCCTCGCGTGCGAGCGCTCCGAAGGCTGCGGAGACGGAGCCTCAACAGGGAGGCAGAGCGGGAAGGGGCACCGGGGCTGCTACACCCTTCTTCCTGCCCACATCTCAAGCAGCAGATGTTTGTGAAACCACCCCATTTGTGCTACGCTACACGCAAAGAGGTCTGAGAGTAGGAAAGTGCAGATGGAAATGAACTGGTTTCACTGCTTTTAGCAGCACTGAAATCAAAATATGGCCCACACGATCTGTGTCCTCAAAAAGCTAATGATATCATCAAAAAAAAAAAAAAATCTCTGATTTTGCTAGAACAATTCAATTTTCCAATTAAATTTCATTTAACATCAATATTCTTTTCTGCTCAAGAAGTCAGTACGTGCATTGGTAGGATAATGTTTCCCTGTCCCATTATAGTACATGATTTTTTTTTTAAAGCTTGTTCATTAAGACAGCATTTCAGCGATACCCCCCCCCCCCAATCAAAACACAAAAATAAAACATGCTTATTCCTATTTTCATAGAACTTTCCTTCCTTTTACGTCTAGCACTGGACAACAAGGCATATTTAGCCTTTGTAAGACAGGCTGTACTGTCACTGGAAGAAAAAAAAAGAGAGAGAGAGAGAGAGAAGATTCCTCGGCTGTCAGCCAACTCGGCATATTCGTTGTATTGTGATAAAGGAAGGCCAAGTGCCAGAACTGAGAACATTATAACTGTGAAATTTACAGGAATTTTACTCTTAGACTGTTAGTTCATAGAGTGAAATGCCACATGTAATTATTGCTGTATGTAAAATGCTGCATTAAAGCTTAATTTAACGTCTCTCCATGTCTTTGTACAACACACGAAGAACCATGCTGAATGAGTACACTACAAAGCAGAGTTAATTATCTCATTTTTTAGAAATGAGTGAGAGTTGAGGAGACGGAGTCTACGCAAATTACTACAGCAGTATCAGCCAGAAAAGCCAAGAGAGAAAAAAAAAAAAAAAATAAAAAGATTGAACTTGCTTCATTAGGTCCAAGGCCACAGAGGTACACATACATATCTCTAAGCCAATGAGCAAGCCTGTGGACTTCAAACAGTTTAAAACACCTCTTCTGAGCAAGTACGAACTACAACCCAGCATGGGTTTTGGCTTCAACACATGATTTTTCATATGCCCAGGATTATCCGCATGCAAGTGTTTTGGCCAATCGCTATTTTGTATCCTATCAGAAAATTGCCTCAAAGGAATTTAGACAAAACTGCCTTGAAGCCGTTTAACCTCTCATTTTGTTCCTCCTCATTTCTCAGGGTTAGTGTTGTAGGAACTGGTTTCCCTATAGATGATACAAACAGCTATTACAATTGCAAACTGTTGAATATAATACATACAAAATTATGTTTTTTCAGTTAAAGTCTGACAAAACTGTGATTCAAAATGCTTAGCATGGACAAATCATAAGCAGTGTATACCATCCCCACATGGGTTACTCGTGAGTTTGAGGTATTTCTAAGCTAAAACGACGATCACAGCACATTAGATCCACACAACGAGACGTGCCTTCTTTGGTATCTTTGTGAGATAAGGCAGCCATTTGTCAGATCATTAGAGCAACTGTAGAGAAAATGCTCACCAGGACCTACTTTTTACCATATTGTTGGCAAACTAATTTTTGAGTGGAGGGAATTCCCCAAACTTAGAGACAGTACACAGCACCGCTAAGCAGCAGCATCCATAACACATGCTATGCCGAGCTGCTACTGAACTCACTCAAGGAAACCCCAGCCCGGCAGAGGACAAAGTGGTGAGTGGAGCAATATGGCAGAAGGGAGAACTCCCAGCCCAAACATCCTTATTGATTTAGACAGACATGATAGAGATGAATTATGACTGGCTTGCAAAGAAGTAATCATTAACTTCCATCTTGCATCTGACCTGAGAAAAAGCTCTTTTACCAAAGCAAAATATGTTTTATGTAAATTGACTTTTCAAGGAATGCCAATAATGTGATAGGAGAATTAACTCTGGAGATATTTCAGAAGGGAAAAAAAAAACAAAATAAAAATCAGATAATAGGATAAGCAGTACAAAGATCGAAGCAACCCCAGATAATTGTCAAAAGTTTAAATCTCATTTAAAAAACTTTCATCTTCAGAGACATCTAAACCTCTGAGTCCCTGCTAAGCCCAAAAACTGAAGTGCCAAGTTGCTCCCAAGAGCCGAAAGTGTGAAGCCACCATGTGTTTAAACAGTTTATATCAACAACTAAGGATTAGTCACGCTGAATTCCGAGCCTTTTGAAGTTTGCAACTGTTTTGCACTTAACACACACATCAATATCTACCTATTTTCTATCTCTCTGCTCTTGAGGACTAAATAGATCTTACCTGCTAACAGTGGAGTACCACTCATGTAACTAATAGCTCACAGCTGAAATGCAGAAGCACAAATGACAACTCCTTCCCTTCCCCCCCGCCCCAGTCATCTGTTACTTTATTTTTCTGAAAAAGGTCAGTATATCTTTAAAGACAAGGGGAACAAACTGAGCCAGCTTATACTGTAGTAGCTATGACAACAGATTTGGAAACAAGGGTAGAAGAAGTTAGACCTGAATTTTAATTTCGTTTAATTATTCCGATGACTTCACATTTTATTTCTGCATTCTGTAGAAATCATATGATCTCTTTTACTACTAGATGCATAACATCTCTTCTAGTAGATTCTATAGATGTGTTATCCCATATATAAAAGGCAGAAGAAACTACTCACAGAATTAGTGAACATCTGATGTCTTTGGATGAATGCCAGATGGGTAGAACATGTTTTTTTTTTTTTTTTTTCAAAGACACTGGACTCGGAGCAGAAGGGCTGGTGTGGGAGAGCTGCCTCCATGGCCTAATGGCTCTTGTTATCAAGATGACTCCATTAGATGAACTGTTAAAAACAGAGAATCATATTGTCTGTTAGAGAGCCATGATTGTCTTTTAGAAGTGATTTTTTCAAAGCCAAAAGACAGGAGAGGAGTTAAGTCACATTTTCAGTTAACTGAATAACTCATCAGGAACAGGAGAGAAGACACCTCAGTTCAGGCCTCTCATTTTTTTCTTCCAGCGCTTCTCAATTCTCTAGGATAAAAACTTTTATAGATGATACCTACAACCATGGATATTATCACCTTTACCAGACATAGGATCTGTCTCCCTAGCCAACCCTTCCCCTTCCCTCCCTCCTAACTACTGCAACAAGCTCAAGAGTTTAGAGATCAAGAACACTGTCCAAAAACCAAAATAACAAAACGCCCACCTCAGATTATTTCTACTGTCATCTCTTCCCACTCTACAGGTTCCTTTATTCATAAATTCCTTCATGAATTATTTTGTGAGTAAACAACACAATACTCTCCTAAGTCAAAAACACTCAAGGCTTCATAAAATGCACGATATTCTTTCTCTTTAAAATAAACAAACAAAAAAATCCACACCTCTTCGCATTTTCTTTCCACTTAGCTCCCTCTGGGTTCTCGACAAGGTGCCTTTGCTGCCCCAAATAAACAAAAAGCAGTTGAACAAGAACTGGACGTAGGCAGCAGCCTTCTTACATTGCTTTTTAGACCTAGGGGTCTGCTCACCAGAAACTTAACACTGAGTCCGTCCCATGCGTAAAACTGAGCACCTGTGGACAGGTTTGCCAGGACAGAATTAGGCCTTGCTTGTCAGACATCTTCACCCGTGACAGCTGTGGACTACCCCTCCTTAAAGCACAATCTTCTCACTCCCTTGCTGCTCTTGTATCAAACTGCAAAACCTTTTACTGCTCTCTTTTCAAGTTCTCTGTTTCTAATTGCCTCAGTCTAGTCTGATTGCTTTGACACCTTCAGCTACTCATAAGGCTTCAAACAATTTTAGAATGCTTACAGGTTTCATTAGTGGCTTGAAGCAGCTGAAGACCACCAACACCACGAGCTCCCAGGCAGAAGCAGAGATTCAGGCTCTACTGAGCACAGCAAATGAGACAGACACTCTTGCAAAGAAAAAGCCTCACAACTAACGTAGGCCACACTCTCACACTACATAGGGGCACCTCTCCTGGCAAACAGAGTCCTCCCCAGCTGCTGCATTTTATCCTGATTTCCTTGAGAGTGGAGAAGCAGGATTAACTCTTCAGTGGCTGCTCAGAGTGGGTGGGGCAGGGCAGGATTTTCGGAGCATTCCTGGTTTCTGAGCACCATTCTTGGTCATTTCATGTAGAAACGCTCCCTGCACTTTACTCAGTTTTCATTAATTTAGGAGTAAAGTCCTTTCTCCCTTGCCAGAATCAGAGGGAAGGAGTCTCATCATATGTGCTGCCTTTTCGTTTTATATTTCAAAAACAGCATTCAACACTGTGAAGTACCTGCACAGTTAACTCCAAATTTTTACACATAACCTCTTGAAAGAAGCCACGTTTTTTAAACATCCTATGATGACTCCATTGAGCACTAGAGAGGTGGGAAGCAGAGCAGAGACGTGTTTTGCACTGGTGTTGGAATAGCCCTTCCGTTCTCCTGCCAGGCAGCAGCACTGAGAACCTTGTTTCAGGCTCAAATGCTGCTCATTTCTCATATCTCTCAAAAGCTGGATAGACACAGAGGTATTCCTTCTCTCTCTTTTTTTTTTTTAATCATGGAATGAGTCACGGGCACTTGAAGTTCAATATACCCCCAGAGGCAGCCAGATGGGTTTATTTTCAGCCCACAGAGGAAAAAAAAAAAAGATATTTTTTTAGATACGGAAATGGGATATATTCTTATTACATATGTAAATGATCCTTCAACACACAAGGAGGTAAAAGCTCGTATCAAAAGGGAAAGCTACCTAAAATACCAGCTTCTTCCCATTGCCAGCGGATTGCAGCATCATTGGATCCCTTCCCTGTGGGGAAAATTCCCCTGAGGGGAATTGATCTGATACAGTTTGGAGAAATGCCTCTCCTTCTAGAAAAAAAAACATCATTTTTACACTTATTGGTGCATTTGGAGTCATTCATACATTGCTGTATTACACACACACACACACACACACACACACACACACACACACACACACACACACACAGACAGTGGCCTTTGAGTGCTTAAATAGTGAGTACTGGCCTTCAGTGCTGCAGAAGGCTCCTCTTAACACATCGCAGGAGGAATTTCTGAATCCATTGCAGTTCAACTGCCCTACATTTTTTTTCTGCTTATTTCTCAAATTCATAAAGCCCAAACCAAATTCTGATTTTCAGAGTAGAGATTTAGCATTCAGGCTACAGAAGCAAATTTAGCATTTCACATGCAAAAATAGTGCTGTCTTTAAAAAGGGCTTTTTTTTTTTCATTTTTCTAAGAGTAACTGAGAAACAATATTTAATTAAGATGTTTTGAAAATGAAAACTGTGGGAGAGACATTTACATAAATTGTTTAAATACCCATTTTCCAAGGGCTTCATTTTAATTCTACTTACGAAAACACATTCTTTTCTCACTTTCCTCTTTTTCTTTTCTAGAGCAAATTCTTACCAAGTAAAACTTTCTCCAAAGCTGTATACACGTTTCCTTGATTTCTTTTTTTAATGCCCAGTGTTTCTTGCAATGTTTGGTGAAAAGCTACTGACCATTTTCCTGATAGAAAACCCTTCTGTTAAAGCTTCCCATTTAACTGCTGCAGATTCAATACTTTGCACACACTAGCTAAGGCCCTTCCTCACCTTCAGCTCCTCTTCTGCTTCTCCCCACAGCCACCTGAGCGGGACTTTGACCTCCTGGTGAGACCAAAGACAGACAAGGCTCACTGCCTTTGCAGCGATGAAGGGCTCCAAAATGTATCTTTCCCCCGCCGTTAACCAGCCCAAGCGCTGGCCGGGTGCCTTCACTGGGAGCCTGTGCTGGGGTTAGCCAAACTCAAGCCACTCTTCTTTAAACCCCATGTTGCTCTCATGCCTTCAAATACTTGGAAATTCTAACTTAAGCTAAACAAACCGAAGAAAGATTGATCTGATGGGAAAGGCTCCCTCAAAGAACTCAAGAGATGAGTTTTTTCTCATCTGTTTTTTTTTTCTCTTTTTTCATGGAGTCCTTGTGACACTGTCAACAAGTCATTTCATTTTCTGTGCCTTAATCATTTAGAAAGAGGTGTACGGAACCTCCTTTCATCTATATATAATGTACGCTCATTGGAATATCCTTTTCTCTTCCTATATATTTATATAGCACTTAGCATGAACTTGCAATTGAAACCGTATGCACAGAAAGTCATAAAATTATGACGGCATTTCAGTCTTTAGCTCCACGTGGGCTCTTCCTGAAAAAGTCAGGAAAGTCAGAAAAGACCCAGCATGGGAGAGTCCAAATTATCTCTTCTCAGAACCACTTTATCTCCAAAAATCCAACAAAATAACTGTTCAAAATGACTGTAGAGAACACCGTCACCTCTGGCTTGCAACCATCTGTTTTGTGCTGGTTTTGTGTTGCATTGTGTACCTGATGAGACATGTACTAAATGTATCAGAAATTTTATAAAGCCTGGCAGGAAATAAAATGCTACGTCTTCTTGAGGAAGGTTTGTTTGCTTGTAGTCCTTCGTCCAGGCAGCCAGAGCTGCCTGCAAAGCCATCAGGTACATAGTGGAAGGTGGGTTGTGAGAAAGTGCTGTAGGAGAGAAACTCATTGAGCAATTACTTGGCTCGGTTGTGCGCAGAAAGGCAGCCCTCGCTGCAGGGCTGATAGACTGGCAGAAGCCAAGAGGGAAATCAGCACTTCATAAAAGTTAACGACCAAGGATATAGTTGTTATGTATCCTGAGGTGAGCAGCATTCACATGCAAAGTGCAACACCATTCCCTCCTCCCTCTCAGATCGCTCACTACTCGCTTATATATATGTATATATACAAATGTATATGTATGTGTATAAGCCATATATATACACATTTATGAGAAACTCCTCAATAAGATACACTCCATCATTTTCTACCACTTCGCTATCAGTTCTGACTCAGTTAGGTCATTCTTCTTCTTTTCTACTTTCCCAGAGGTAATTTCTCAAGCGAGATTAAACATCCTCTTCCAGATGGCCCATTTTTAGTAGGAAAGCTAAAGCATGAAGCCAAGCAGCAGCAAACCTTAAATCAGCATCCTGCATGGAGCCCTCATTCTGAGTTGCAGGCATTTTGTCTACTATCATATCGCCAGCGATGACTTTTATTCCAAATGAAGACATTTCTCATGAATGCTAAATAAATGCTAAAACCTTTAAGCAACAAAGTACGATCTGCCCACCATCAAAACATTTTTATGTTTGGTAACTTCATGAGTATAATTTCTATTGGTGTTATTATTAGAGTTCAATACTATTAATAATTAACAATATTTAACAACAAACATTAAATAAATAACAGAAAAGAGATTTTTTTTTTTTTCTGGCTGTAAGCAAGATAACACAGTAACACCCACTGCAGCTTTCAGCCCTGCAGCACTTAAGGATGTATGTTTGCATCTATGTGTACCACTGTGATACAGTAAATAGGAATAATGATAATAAACAGAAGTAAAACATCTGAATTTATTAAAAAAGGCAATCTTCTCATAATAATTCTTTATTTTCTTTCCTTTTACCCTGTTTATGTTCTTCTATTATAGCTCTCATATTTCATCACTTTCCTATTTTTCAGCCAACTCTGCAAATTATACACTGAAGAGATGAAGATTAGTTCAAAGCATTTTTAATTCCGGTACACTGCGTTATGAGCACAGCATAGGAAAGAGACCATGGGTTTGAGAGGAGAGCTTAAATCTGACCACTGGGCAGCCCTTGAGAAGTGCCTGTGCCAGCTTCACAAGTAGAAAGAGGATGGTGGTTGTGTCAGTGCAACGTGGCCCTGACCTCATTAGTTCCACTTAGCAGTTTGAAAAATTAAGGCTTTATTCCTACCTTTCTGTAATTCACTTTGCGACCACAGACAAGACCGCTCCTTTCTCTGTTCTTCATTTCTGCTGCTGTTAAACATGCATAATAACCTTTTACCTTTTTTAAGGTATTTGGGTATTTATGGATGAAAAATTTCATGGAAATGTTAATACTCAATTAGGATGAGTAGCACAGGTAGCATCGGCCAGGAAGTAACCTGGGGAAAAATTCACTTGGAAGTGTTGTGTCACAAACACATAACCCAGAGAGGAATCTGAGAACAGAGTAATACCTAATAGAGTTTACAAGGTAAAGAAAAAATAAATGCTGAATTGCTATGGCAGAGCACACAATGACAATATTTGTGCTGTTGCTGAAGGCAGATAGCTCAGACAGGACCCTTCTCACATGCACAGTCACCTAATGCTCAAATTTTGGGGATTCAAGTGGCAAACGAGCAAGAGGAAGATAACTATTTACTGCTGTTGGAACATACTCATCATCTGGATCACCATGTCTCATCATGTCTCATCATGTCTACAGTCACTGTCTTTTTACTCAAGTCAGAAATGTTTTTCTTTACTCCCCAATATCTACCCTTCACCTTTTTGCAACATTACATTTAAATGAAAATGACTTACTCTTTTTCAAGTCATTCACTATGCAGTTCCCAATTTTCTCCATCCAGTGACTCACATAAAAGAATTGTAGTTCAACAATTCCATTATACCAGGAGCTTGACACTCTGCTACTTACTCTACGGAAAAACATCTCTGGGATGTCTTGCTTGTTTGCGTAGTTCCCTGGCATTATTTGGGAATTCAGGCTTTGAAAACATACGGATTGCAAGGTGTCATAATTCATGTCGGACAAGCCAAGAGACTTGTCCTTTGTGGTGTTCCTAAAATCAGAACCTCCATACTTTGGGGCATCATGTTCTTGGTATTGGTCCAACACGGCATTCACTCAATCACCCAGGTGAGCGACTAATAATTCAGAAATTCAGAAAGTGGCAAGACATTCTTAATATTTCTTATGTGTCTGTCTAGGCTCTGTAATTAGGCAAAGCTGAATGGGAATTAAAGGAGGATTCTAAGCCTATGTATCTTTTTCTAGCTGCTTGCACCTGCGTTTCAGCCAGACTAGTCCAGACTAGTGTAGGAGTCTATGGGACATCCCATTTCTTCTCATATCTTTGCAGTTTCAAGTAGCCCAAAATAGTCTACAATTAGGACTGTCTGTAACAGCTGGAATGAGAGTGAGAAACTTCTGCACACTGATAGCCTTCTACAGGATTTATGCACGTGGTATCAGACAGCATTAAAGCAGGCCTTGGGATCTGACTAAAAGAGCATTCAGACTCTGATCGCTAGAGAAGTATTGCAAAAGCAAGTGAAAAGCAGTGACATTATTCACTGAAAGCCCTCTTTGCAGCCAGCTTCCAGGAAGTCCACACACTGCTAGGGAGACTTTACAGTCGGTTATGGCTTTCAAGTGCTTTCTGGTTTTGCAGCACTTCTGAAGAGTTTCGGCAAAAGAACGAGAGCTAAACAAAGGTATGAAAACAGAGGCTTGCAAAAAAGCTTTCAAACACTTAGGAGGGAATGTGCCTTCAGATCTAGAAGAGATGGAGATGGGAATGTCAGGAACTCAACTCTGTGGCAAAGGCCTTCAAAATCTATCACAAAGAAGAAACTCTTCTCCTGCTACCATCTGGCTCAGTGAAAATCTGAAGGGCAGTTTCTGCACTTTATGCAATTATACTAGGAAGAGTAGGTGTGTGCAGTCTGGGATACAGGGTCTTTTTATATTTGGACCAACTTTTATAGCTTATTTCATTGCTTGACAGATTACTTGATTTGTAAGTGACATTACAGCTGATTTATGTTGCCTGATAGAAAGAACTGTAGACTGAAATACTGAGCATGAAGAACAGCACAGCCCATGGCAATAAATGCTCCTAAATGCAGTGAAGAACTGCTGAGCTGGCCTGTACTGAAAATTTCCTTCAGAAATAATAGTTGAATAGTTGCAGCAACATTTGTATTCCTCTGCCTTCTGTATTCATTCCTTGGCTTTTGGACTGACGCTTCCGATAAGAGTGCCAAATGCAAAGATATTTTCTCTTCTGTACCGTGAACATCTGCTTATTAGGAACTGGTTTGATGCCATGAACTCCTCTTTTATAGGCCATAAAAAAGAATTTCATTTGATTATAAATCTCTGCTTGGTAATACAATAATATCCATTTCCTCATTTGTAGCCAGTTGTTCAAATATTGATTTCATACTTCTCCTGCAGTGAAGGAATGTACCACTAACAAGATTTAGATACCTAATTGCATAAGATTCCAGGAGTGAACACTCAGGTCAGCACTTTAAAAAGATCTCCATAATATCCATGTTTTAAATACAGCCCCAGGAAATGGGTGGAGGTGACTGCCTTTGGTTTGCATTATAATTCTGGTCACGGAAATGGCCTTGCTTTTAACCTGGAGTCAATTGGTTGAAAGCCTGTCCGAAATCTGGTCTGTTGCTCCAGAGTTGGAGGCGAAAGCCAGCCCCCTTTTACACGCCGCAGGGGGCAGGCTTGGTGTGCCCCATGGAGCCATGACCAGGAGCCACATCCGAGCCCAGCACCTTGGAGAGGTTTGGGCAGAACCAGTGTGGGCTGCTATTGACTTGTGCAGAACGTGGGAGAGACAAGGGCAACCTGGGGTCCTTTTACAGTCCTACATTACAGACAAGACTGGCAACTTGAGCTTGCTGTTCTCTTAAACATTTTGGATGCTTGCAGCACAGCTATAAATGCTCTACGGGCAGTGTATGAAAGACAGAGCTCAGAGGATTCATGAGACCTTAAAACTCTGCAAATACGTTGACATTTTTATGGCATGCATAAAAAGTGTAAGCATAATAAATATATATAGGTACAAACATGCATATGTATGTGCCTATATGCCAGTGTATATGTCCACAGACGGAGCTGTACTGCCTAAGTGCGGAAGAATCAGATTAAACAGGATGAACTTCACAGCATACATTATTGCTCTTTTATATTTGTCCTGCAGAGTCTACATTTTAAAATCAAGAGCGAGGAAAAAAAGAAGAAATAATAGGATTATTGTTGCTTCCAAAAAACATTTTCCTCTACAACCCTTTTGCAGCCAAAGTAATACTCAAGGGATTGAAATAACCTTGACACTACACCATAGCAAACACTAGTCTTCTTCTTTTCTTCCAGCCAGGCAGTAAGGTTGTCTCTGATATTATCTTACCCATTCAATAGAGAGGTCAAGGAATGAAGATGGCAAGAAAAACCTTTAGAAAGTAGAGCAGAAAAGATGAAAATCTTAGCCAATGGAAACAGAAATAACACAGAGGGGCAAAGAGGGAGGTTGACATTACAGTTTGCAAACTTTCCTAACAGCTTTAAAAAGGTGACCAACACAGCCCTATTCTTTTTGCATTAACCACCTGGGCAAGCTGCTCCTTAGTGCACGTTTGATGCATTTCACACACATTGAGAGCTTTTGTCGGACTCATTGCATTTGCCATCTGAATTTATTTAAGTTCTATCTCAATACTGTTGTAAGCTGCAGTGCAGCAGCTTTTGAATTGAGAAAACAGATGAGGAAATGACGATGCAAGGAAACAAAATATATCAAATAGAACAGAGGTGATATGGCTGTAAGTGAGATGTAGGGGGATGTCATCAAGACCCCTCATTCCAGGGCTGGCACGAAAGAGCGGGCAGTGACCATCATCACTGCAGCATGCACTCGGCTCCTTGTTGTGTTGCTGTGAGCAGCACAAAAAAACAAAAGAACATTTCGTCTATTCATTTTAGGCATCTAAAACTGTGCCTTTGTGAAGAATGCAGCTTGGTCACATTGTGCTACTGAAATGAATCCAAGATTGTGTGTGACATTTCAAGTAACAAGAACAATATATTTCTCCATCACTTTACTTACATTAAGCACACGTGTTTTGTAGTTAATGTAGTTCCCGGTGTTATGAGAGAACGATGAAAACAAAATCCGTGCTTAATACACTGAACCTTGACAACAGCAGCTACAACTCAAAATTAAAATCCACTTCTTTGCTTTGCTCTAAGGGTCTGATTGAGCTTTGGAAAAGGGCTGCAGTGTGCTTTGCACAAGGGTGCCTGAAATGAGAAACGCCTGCACTGCTGCCCAAAGGACAGATCAAATGACCTGAAGCAAACAGTGATGTGCTAAGCTGTTTGCTTAATGCTCAGGTGAAAACACACAGGACCAGAAAGCCTTAGAAATTTTCATACAAAATAGATACACAGAATCTTTATCATCTGCTGCAAGGCACTAACCATGAAGATAAAAGACTCATTTATACTGGATGGGCTTGAGTGAAAGGCCAGAGGAGGCAATGAGAAGTTTTGCCATTGGTCTCAGCACTTCTGATCTGCCCAAAACAGAGATCTGCTGCTAAAACAGACTAAGTATTCTTTTTTTTTCTCCTTTTTCTTTTTTTCCTCCAGACAGCAGGGGTGAACTGGGCATCAGGCATTTTTTTGTGTGATCTTCTGATGTCCTGTAGAGGTTCAACTGCTTTTTATAGCAGCCCAATATGTTCAAATTTTGTTTGTTTGCTTTTCCCTTATATCACTAAGGACTTGCTTTGGATTTCTGGCTGAAGTAGGAATTATATGAAATCTAGGCTGCCTCTGAAGGAGGGTTCATTACAAGAGCCTCTGCTGAGTGCCTGGCAGGCTTTCAGCCTCAGCTGCCACTTTGCCTGGGCAAAGCGAAATTCCCTCCAGTGATTTTCTTTAAGCATCTAATATGGGGAAAAAATCCAAATCGGAGGGATGTGCAGACACCGTAATCTTTACAAGATTATAAACGAGCAGTGGCAGCAAGAGCTGGCTGCTGGCGCCTCACCTGCCTGCTCCCAGGGGACTCGGCGAGCTGACAGGCCCCTCTGCGAGCTGCTGCCCGTGATGCAGGCGCCGAGTCTGCCACCGCTCGCCCGCTGCTCTCCATGCTCATGTGAGGGCCTCTGCGTGGCACAAAGACCTTCCTGTGGAAATAAAGAGCAGCTAAGTGCAATAATATGGCTGCAACGAGTCTGCAAACTGACATGTCAAGTTAGTCACTTTAAATGGAAGAAAGTTCACAGGGTTCAACGGTCACAGCTGAATTGAGTTTCTATGAGGTAAAAGATTATTTATTCAGTTAAATATTAAAGTCACATTACTGAATATGATTCTTATTATGTGTGAATCTTAGTAATGTAAACATCTTGTAGATCTTTGTGCACATCCGCCATTCATTTTCAATGAGGAACAGAAGTAGCAGGAGTCAATAGGTCTGACTCGGCAAGCTTTCTTTCTCTGCATTTAACTTTCCATGTATTGAAATGCTCTGAATACAGATTGAGTTGCTTTGTTCGATATTTATTATTGTTCCACCTGCGCTGAAATGGGAACAGCAATGGCTTTGATAAATAGATTCACAGGCAGTCAAAATTCATTGTGCCTTTTCTAAATGCTTTTGTGTCCTCTGTTGGAGTCCTTTTTGATAACCTCTTCCAGCAAGACTCCTCTGGAAATCAAACTAGATGTATTTCTTTCTCCCGTGGAGCATCAGTACAAAACTTTTCACTAATCCAATTGTCCTATGCAATATATAGGCCCAATTTTTGCTTCTAAGAGCAAAATCCTGCTCCCCTTCCCCATGCTCAGATACACGGTACTCCGCCTTATGCCACTGGGGCCATATACATGATAACTGACAAATAGAAATAAAGGTGTCAAAATCTGGCAGAAGAACTTCATTTGCCTTCCAAAACATCCTGAAGATTATTCATTACCACAGTATGAAGTTTCATAAATAATTAGCACTAAACCCACACATGCCAAGGGAATGATCAGTGTGACTTCATACGGGGATCAGCTTGCTGTTAATCTTCCTATTGTGCTCATTTGCATGCTCAATATTTTGTCATATTCTGCCGTTCACAGTAGTTCTCTCAGTGCTTGTGTGAAGCAAGAAAAGGCCACTGAGATTATGTTATTTTTCTTTCAGGACACGAACTAATTGTAAATATTTCCCTGCACAATACTAGAATGATCTTGCTTTCACTCAGCATCAGGTCACTGCACCAGGACTATTTCTCTCCTCCTTTTACCTCCTTTATGAGGGCACTGTGTTATCAGAAATCACCTTTCTAAAATAATATGACACTAACCAAGAGGTTGATATACATCTGTGGGAAAACAGCAGAGTTTAAAGATGGAAACTGTGTATTAAGGTGGTTTTAGAAGAGTCCATGTTTGTGCGTGCTCCCTCTTCCTTTCCTTCACGTTCGAAATGAGGAACGTCCTTTCTCAAGAGAAGAGAGAGCACAGAAAAACACCCCCAAATGGACCACCCCCAGCCCACTCCTTTCCTGGACTGGCCCCTCGTCTCCTCCCAGGCTCTCTCCGGCACCCCCGACATGACTCCCTCAGTAAGGCAGCCAGGCAGCACTAGTTTGAAGCGAGTGCTGTGTTTGCTCCCGGATTAACTTTTGATGCGCAGTGCTATGGGGAAACGCAACATGACGCAGCTAAGTGGTGAAATGAGTACTATGAAAATTTAAATTGAGGCAAACACTGAGAGCTCAGAAACAGAGCAACATGAAGTGCCTAGGGCCTCTGAAAAGCAAACAAATGAGCTATATGATCCACGTGTCCTGCCATGCCAACTTGTCTTTCCTCCTCAGCAAATCCTGTACACCTGGGCCTGCAACTTGTCCTGTGCCACCTTTGCTGCAGGTGCAATCCAGACTGTCTCTCTTGGGTTGTGCTATTTATTAGAAGCTGGTTGGCAAAATAACTGTGGTCCACAACAACACAGCAAGCTGGTCAGAAATCTCTGGAGGCAATTTTTTTTTTTTTTTTTTTTGAGACATATACATTCACTATAACAGAAACGGGAAGATGCCAATGCATCTTTCACACAGATCCAGCCACGCAGCCCCCACCAAAGCAGATGCTGAAGGATGGAGGAACTGGTTCCTAAAGCATCACCCAGCCCAGGCCTCCCCTGATGGCTGCTGTCCTTGCCCCGAGCGCCGCAGCCTCGTAGCTCACCTGGGACGGCAGCGCCCGTCCCGCCGCGGGGAACGGCTGTCACGGCCTCGCGAGCCAGGTGCTGGGAGCAGGCAGCATGAGCCCACGTGGAGTCACTTGGTTGCTTAATGTAATTCACTGGATTCCATGCAAAACTAAGTAACAGGTTTGTGTGTCAGAGACACCCTACAGGGATCCTGGTTGTCAGCTACAGAAAGTCACAGGAGAGAGAAATTTTGTTCCTGTTCACTAGCTCATTTTCATAACATGTTTTAGCCATTTGATTTATTCAAGCTAAAACCATCAGCTTATTTTTCATACGGGAAAGCAGATTAGCAAGCCTGACAAGCCGTTCTTCTTTTCTTCAAGGTGGCCTCAAGCAGGTCCCCCCCAGGCTCCGCGGGCCGGGACAGCTTCCCTCCACGCCCCCTCTCCCTGGTGGGGGCTGCACAACATGGAGAAACCAAATCAAAATTTATTGCAAGATTAAAGACACAGCAGATCAGAGCAAGCTGCAAAGACCCCCTGTCTATTTGATTAATGCTGCAATCAGTGGTGCTTTGAACTCCCTTGCAGCTCTGCAGCTTATCAGGGAACGAGAGGCAGGTGGAAGTGACTCCAAGCCGCAGCCCCTGGCAGCCATGAGGCCTGGCTGGAAGCTGCTCCGCGCTGCCTCACAGCCAGTGACGACCCGCTGGGCCATCCCTCGCGCGCAGCATGACGGCCCCTCATTCCCACTTCTTGGGCGGACAGGGGAGCGCACAGAGGGACACTGTGCTGGGCGCACAGCAGAAACCCAGGAGATCTAAGGTGAAATCCTCACATGCCTTGTGAACCTGGCCGCTCTCTGAGCTCCTCTTTCTTCAGGTGGGTTTCCCTCTGCCTGAGCATCAGCTAAAGCATTAATCCTCAACTCTGCTCTCTTGTTCTTTTTTTCCCATTTCCTATAGTGAAATGAAGAAAAACTGACTCCAGGCCTGTGGTAAAAAGGAGCACAATCTTTACCTGCTGCATTTCTCCAGTAGCACTTGCTGATAGCTCCTTTGTTAACAAAGCTGGCATAACGAAGGAGGTGGAGGGGAGGCCTTTCTCTCCTTCCACCTTTGCTTCTCCATTACTTTGAAAGTTCTGAATATTTTCAGCTAACTACAGAGCTAACAAAAATGGGAAGCAAAAACCTCATTTGAAATGTGAAAATTTGGTATTCAGAATGTGATGACAAGACACGAACGAAGCTGTGTGAAAAGGTTTGCTGAGCAGGGAACATCAGGCTGTTGAACAGCTCCTGCACCAGCAGAATGGAGAAAGCCAAAGGAGCAGACAGCGGGGAGACGCAGCAGCAGATAGCCTGAGAGCCTTTTAATTGAATACTGAATTCAGGTTCATTCATCATATATTTTTTATGAAACTGGAATAAAAAAGAAGAGGTTTCAATGAAACATGGGGCTTCCAGCTTGCTCAGGAATATCACAAAAGATCTTATTCAGTTTCCCTTGAAGCCAGGAGAAACAGGTCTTTTCTACTTCGATTTATAGCTCTTTGAAGCAGAAACTTACTCTTTCATGTGTCCCTACAGTGCCCAGTGCAATAGGTCTCCTGTCTCAGCAGGGGCATCTAAGTGGTAATGTAGTAAAATTAATTAATCATAATTATAAATGGACTACTTAATATCTTCAGTACCATCCATGACAAAAAGTGTATGTAGACTGAAAAGGCATGGAAGTTAAATTTACAGTATAATAAAAGAGAACTTTTTCCTATAACAAAGTATAATTTAAGACCTGTCAAAAAGCAGCTCATAGTAAGCAGATGCAGAAAGAGTCTTAATCAGATCCTGGAAGACCACACCTCAAAATAACCTCTGCAACTGGTGGCTGGGATCTGAATATAATTCAGAGACACATACGTAACTCTTCCATCCTGATGTGATTTCTCTCCACTCTTTTGCATAGCAGAAACACACAACCTCTAAGATAGTCAGTAGCAGACAAGAGCCAGCTCACATCTCTCAGTGATGCTGTTTCGCGCCGCAGATGTGGGTGAACGTTCCTGTATCTGTTTGCACTGCTTGCACTTAAGTATGTGGGTTTTGTTTTTGTTTTTGTTTTTTTTCTCTCTCAGTAAGGTTTATTTTTCACAGCAGGAACAGAAATGAAAAATGAGATTCAATTGTACACGCTGGCAGCCCAGGAGAAGCGCCAGTGTGTCACCACCCAGCCCCTTTGCTGTGCAAAGCACAATTACGGTAATTGGTTCAGAGCCTGGCACCTCTATCAGGGGCATATGGATGACTCTAGGATAGGTAAATATGTATATGCAGAACACACAGAGGTTCTCTTTTTTTCCTTATTCTTTCCGGTAAAAAGAGGTAAAAGACATTAATCTGAACTGTCCTGTTCAGCTCAGCTAAGACAGATATCAGTGTCTGCGGTAGTTTCTGTAAGGTCTATATATCTATATGACTTTACCTCTAGATGAGGTAGTTTCTATACAGTAGGACAGCATGGAATCATCTCTACTTTTTACAAGTACCTAGGACGTACTGCCCACGAGGCTTCAGCAGTTCCCGTCTCTCTCCATTAGCTGTACAGTTGATTTAGGCTTAAACATCTTAAACCTGGGTGTATTAAATGCTTTGTATGTGGATGTTTAACGTCAGGGGAATTAAATCTCTGTATCACTGTGTATCAAAGAACCATAAAATCTTTTTTGTGTATAAAAAAGCCAAACACATTTTTTTTTTTTATACAAAGAACTATAAAATCTGAAGTCTTCTATCTGCGGTAACTTGGGACCTGAAGAAAGTGTTGGGTCCTTTGAACAACACAAATATATTTCACAATTTACAAATCTCACAATTACAAAATACAACAAAAGCTACAATATAGCAATAGGCAAGCTATTATCCCAGGAATTAATTTTCTGTATCCTGGACATTAACCAGGACTCAGTGTTCATTAACACTGAACTCCCATAAGTGAGTGGGTAAGAGGAAACTTTTTCTGGAAAATTATTTCTCAAAAACCCAGCTGTGTCATAAAGCGGTGGGATTAATTAAATTAGCATGCATCTATAATTGCCTTTTCTCAATCCTTCTCTCCCAGGACTAATGCTAACCCTGCAAACCACTACGCATCTTAAAACGTCAGTTTTTCCTAACCATAGTATGCCACAAACATATTTTCTTAGCTTCAACAAACATAAAATTTTGTCCCTATTACCCTCTAGTACTGTGTTTATGGATAGACTGCTAGAGTGCATAGGTGTCAGGACTAATGTATGGTGGAAATCACTTTAAAGATGCAGATGCTCTTTTCCCATTAATGTTGAGTGCCACCAGGAAGTGCAAGGCATAACTGGGATATATAGGTATTACTAACCCTAAGCCACTGGATTAGTTGTTCTGACCTCATTTAACCTAGTTATTCCTTAGAGATCCCAATACCTCATATTCAGGTCAGTAGTACCTCCTAGAAGGCATCTAGTTCTTGATTTGACTATTTTAACAAGAGTTTACGTTCTGTTATAGTCATTTATTCTGCTCGCATTTCATATAAACATAAAGCCTAAGATGCAACAAAGCACAGCTTTCTAACTCTGAGTTGTTATTTGCACGAATACATTGTTTTTCTTCTACTGTGTTCACTCTTCTTGTGAAGCTTTTCTAAACAGGTGAACAAAATGGATCATGAACAAGTATTAGGGACTGCTCAAAGAAGTAATTCTGAACTCTGCCTAGATTGCTCAGAAAGCTCCTGCTGAAGAGGCTGGACCAGGAGCAGACAATCACCAGGGCTGCCCGGGTTTCACAAAGGAAACATTTGCAATGAACAGCTCAACAACAATACCTAAGTTGGGAATTATTCATTGGAATTGCTCAGGTGATAGAATAACTACACTACATTAGGATCATTTCAAACTTCTTACAGCTGAGAGGGCAACAAAAAGAAGATAAATTATAAATTGGATTTCAGAAAGTTCTTCCTGACAAGAGTAACTTTTCCTGCAAGATAGAACGTGTACCAAGATTGTATTTAAAAAACGGGTTGCAAGAAAGGTATGACTCCATCGATAAGCACAGTGGCATGGAAGCAGCCCATCAGTTGGCTCAAAACTACCTCAGATGAAAACCCAGCAGTCTCAGCCATGTAGGCCATGAAACAACTACAGCAGCTGCATTTATTATTTAAGGAAAGGGACAGAAAAGTGAGGAGCTGCAGTCTTATGGGAGGAAGCAATGTGCTCTGCGGCCCTCTGGCACCAACGCTTTCCTCTACCTCAGCAAAAAGGCAGTTTTGTTTCCCCGACATATGTGAGCAGTCTGGAGAAAATCTGCTGGGGGAACAGTCACAGCAAGACCTCCTGTTAGATGGGTAGCTTAAATATTTTATTTTAGTCCCTAACTAATATATATATGTGATGAGCAAAATAAAGCTAACTCATTAACAACCTGTCTCTTCTTTTTGGAAGAGCAATCCCTGACTTGCAGCACATGGAAGAAAATAATCAGTGATTCCCAAGATGGCCCTTCTTTAAAATGACATGTTGTTAACATAGTTTTTATCCAGCAGAATCAAGGTTTGTGCAATTTATGTGTGTCCAGTCCATTCCTAGTAAGTTTTGATTACTGGGGCAATTTCACCAAATCTCACAGAGAGATAAGACTTTTGCATACATCCAGTTCCTAAAAATATCTTTAGTAACAGAGTCAAATGGAGACTTCTGTGACTTTGTCGACATCAGTGATTTTCTGGAGGAAAGTCAGTTATGACTCGGTGCGTGCTTAGGCTGCAAGTCAGGCGCCAGCCAGCCACCCCTCCTGGGCTCTCCCTGCAATGGATGGACACACATGTGGCCATGTGAGGCAAGAGGAGATGAAGGAGGACTAAAAAAGCATCAGATACAAATTCACAGGAAACCATATTCTGCTACTCTATAGATTATCTTGTTTTTACAAAAGACTAATTCATACTTTTTTGTATAAGTCCCTGCTCTCAATTATTTTAAACCATTTTTGAAGGGCTATACCATTATTTTGTTCTTGTTTCTGGATTCCTGCTTGCAAACGTCTCCGAATAATGTTCTGCAATTTTAAGGCCCTCTTCCAGCCATACCACAACCTTCACTCTTCAGTAACAAGAAGATGGAAACTTCACTCAGCTACAATTCAGTAGGGGAGAAGAGAAGAAGGGGGGAAAAGAAAAAAAAAGCAAAGAAAATAAAAAAGAAAAGGTGCTGGGAGGAACAGTGGTCAAAAGTGTGCAGGGCCAGCGTCTCTGGGACCCATGAAACGCAGGAGTGCTCCTACTGTGCTGCACCTGCACCACTGTAGGGTGGTCTTTACCCCATCTAGAAACTTAGAAACTCATGGTCAGATTTGCAGTTTTCCCTTTATTCACAAATGTGTTTTACCTCCAAAGAGGGCTACACTGCATGAGGCAATGAAAAGCAAAGTGACCGTATCCCTCTCCAACTTAACCAGTATCTCGACTTCTCTGGAACTCTTGTCCAGACACAGTGAGAAGGGAGTGAGAGCCTATGAGTTGAATAAAACCAGGTCTTCTTTCCTTTTTATATTATTTTATTCTCATTTTTGTAAATCTCACTTTTCCTCAGTTTATATAACATGCCAGTAGCCTCTTTGCTTGTGTGCTGGAAAACTAGGACTATTTTCGGAAGCAGCAGGCTAAAGGAGTGAGAAAGAAGATCACTAAGACTTGTCCAGTCTGCTCTTTTTTTTGTGTGTGTGTGTGTGTGTGTGTGTGTGTGTGTGTGTGTGTGTGTAATACTTGAAGCCACCTATTATTACAAGCTTACTAGACTTCCTCAGTCTGCTTGAACGTTACACACTTGGTATCTTTTTTCCTGATAAGAAAACCAACAGTATAACCTTAAAGCATTTTTTCTTTCCCCCCCTTCCGATTTCTATCCTTACAGATTGCGCTGTCTGATTCTCCAAATCCAAAAATGTTTCCTCAACAAATGCTAATGAATCTTGTAGCCACAATGCTACTCCCCCAC
This sequence comes from Nothocercus julius, assembly GCA_013398735.1. Taxonomy (NCBI): domain Eukaryota; kingdom Metazoa; phylum Chordata; class Aves; order Tinamiformes; family Tinamidae; genus Nothocercus; species Nothocercus julius. Next base: position 1,067,784 of record VZSV01000036.1, read on the forward strand.
CATATGTATTTTCTCTACAGATCATGGCCCTTTTCTCACTTCTTGCACAAAAGCTTGCTGCAAACGAATGTGCGGAAGGGCCATGACATCTCCCTCAGAAGTTATTGTGTCCTCCTTCCTTGAGCCCAGAGCCACAACTATCCTGAGTCCAGTAAGGAAAAAAATGCACAGGGCTAGAAAATATATATCTCTGTTGCATCACTTGTTTTTAGTATTAGTGTTATTAGGCAAACGAGCCATCTATCAAAAAATAAACCAAAATACAAGTGCTAAAGTGCTATAAAACCCTGGTCCTGCAGCAGAGAATGAATGAGACATGGCAGTACTCTTGGGTGAGTTCAGACAGCCTGAACCTGCCCTGGCCATCAACTCCTGCCGTGGGAGCATCCTGCAGGATGTAATTTTGTGTCATTTCAAACACTGTCATTTCAGACACTGTATAATCCTGGAAGCTACAGAAGGGGTCAAGGAAACGGAGGAGGAAAGAGTAAAGAAAATACCGTCTGGCAAAAAATATCCAGTCCCCCATGTCACTGAAAGACTTGTACAACTTGTCTTGACCCAACAGGCACCAGTCTGATCAAAATGTGCCTATAGCTGGCGTGGTGAAGTGCTGAGCCTTGGCAACAACCGCTGGCCGCAGCTGGGCCTCCCCCCGTGGCCCTCCCTGTGCAGGGACACGGAGCTACCTGGGCACATCCTTCACCTGCACCGACAGCAACAGAGCTGCCTGAGGCCTCAGTCCTGCTGCTTCCTGACCAGGTTCAAAGGCTGCTGGAGGAGGAGCTGACCAACACAGCAACACGCACAGAGCATAGGGAAGCCAGGCTCCTTTAGTAGGTCACCATAAAATTAGCTAATAAAACACGTGAGAACACTTCTTTCTAAATGATAAGTCACTTGAATACTTAGGAGGTAACCTGCTAAATTGCCGTAACTTTCACATACAATTCCTCCTGCCACCAAGCTGATCAGTCTTTAAATACAGCTTTTTCTCATTATCAGACTGACTCATCAGCATTTGATGGACTCCTCTCCTGGCTAATTAGATGGTCAAAAATATTCTAATTGCTGTTTAATCAACCAAAAGCCTTTCATTAGAAACCTCTCAACTTCCAAGAAGTTACACCAAATCCAAAAGAGGATTTGGATGGGAATTTCCCTGGTTTCTTCCCAAACTGTTGAGCATTTGCTCTGCAAAAGCCACATTATCTTAATCTCTAGTGTGATGAGCCCAAAGTGGAAGTAACCAGAAGTCACCTGCTGCTCTTGTAAGGCCATTTCATTCTGCTTCAAAAGTCCTGCACTTAGATAGCTGAGAGTGGCTCACAATGTCCTGAGTGATTAGGAATAATGAATTTGAATTCTGATTACCCTAAAATGTGTG
>VZSV01000036.1:1069308-1120019 GCA_013398735.1 Nothocercus julius
TTATATTTTATGTATATAAAAACAGGGACTTATTTCTGTTTATTTTGTGATTATCTTCTATGAGAAGTGAGGCTTTAATTTGGGGAAAAATCAGAATGATTTTTGTACCAAGATCCTTTGATATTTGTTATATGAAGTGATAACAGGGGTTACAAGCACAAATGCACTAAAGAATTAAAAAACAACATATTTTGTATACTACAGGAAAAAAAAAAAAAAACAGGACCACATTATGATCCCATCAATTCTTACAGGATCATAATGTGGTATATTTTACTTATTTTATTGCTTTCCAAATAATTGCACCTGGTTTACTTTAGTATAACACCAGAATCAGGTCTATAATTTAAGTCTCTTCCCATTTATTTCTTAGATGTCCTTGGGTACAAAACTGAACACAAATTTCACACAGATTTCTCTTCCATCACTTACTAAAGAAAAAACTGGTCCTGGTTTTATCCTGACTGTGCTACATGTATCTGTATGAATAGTTAGAATTCATGAATAAGATTATTTTCAAAGCATGAGAGTGTGATACTAAAAACTAGTGATTTGATTTTCTTTTTGTTTTTAGTCTACTAGGTATTTAGTTGTAGTTCAGTTATTCTAGTTTTTCGTGCTCATGGCTGCAAAGAAGACTTGGGAAGGAACAAACAAAAGAAAGAAAAAACACAAATAAACTAACAATTAATTATTATATACTAATGATTTCTGCCTTTCCATTCTATGTTTGTCCAGAATTAAGTTACTTTCCTAAATATTTGTTGTGTTGTTTCAGTTATTGCTTACAAACAGAAATATGAAAGGAATAAAGGGAAAATCTAGTTGGTATTTTTTACAGCAGTTATTCAATGCTGTTGAATTCTCTGTTTTCCTTAACAATGCTAAAAAAAAAGTACAAATGAAATAGCCTTCATAGTTCTAGTTCCCCAAGTGTTCAAGTGATGATTAAAGATCTTGGAGAGACCGACAACATAAATATACTTAGTTTCTTGAAAACAAAAGCCGTTGTTTTGACTTTAAAATGTTCTATACATTACAAGCTTTTGTTTATGACAAAACAGAAATATTTTAAAACAGTTTTCAGAAGAAACTGCAGGTCTGCTCAATAGTTCTGCTAGTACCCAGCTGCTACAGGATGCAAAAGAATGAAATATGGTTTAATTGGTGTATCAAATAGGTACTAAAATTAACTCAGCAGGAAGGATACAGTAAACAAATCTTAGCCTTTCATCTCTCTCTATTACCAGCACTTCAAATACCAAAATTATCTGACCTGTTAAGAGCCATATGAAACCACAGTACCAGATCTCCTTTAGTGCAGCTTATTGTCTTGGCCGCCGCAGGAAGAAGACAAAACAGCAGTAATGGGCTTTAATTAGGCCACAGCTTGATTAGCTAGCACCTTGGGGATCTCTTGCAGAGCTCGCCAAGGCGGTGCTGAGGCTGCTGCTGCCCCACGAGAGGCGAGGGCGGCCGTCCCTGCGCCCGCGTGCAGGGGGTACATGGGGCCCTGGGACTCGCGAGCCTCCTGCTTTGCCAGGCACCCTCTCCAACTCCGTTTCAATGACCTGGACTCAGGAAATCCACATCTTGATGGATGGCTACCTTGAATGCACAAAAAAACAGCCGCAGGACCACGCGCATGACCTGATCTGAATTACATGCCGTCTCCCTGGAGGAAGGAGCAAAGAAAAGACAGAGCTTAGTCCCATTTATAAAAGCCTGAAAGCCATGTTTCAAGGCTAGACTAGTGACATCACTTTCAAAGACATATAAGTGGATATCATCTTCTTGTTAAAACTAATTAAAAATGCACATTTTCTTGGTAATAAAAAATGTGACATCTCTTTCTGTTCTGAACTGAGACCAGCTGTGAGGACAGCTCCGAAGCTGGGGACAGGGAGTGGGTTTGGAATGCTGCTTCTCATCCCAACGTTCCAGTTGGGTTTTCAATGTGATGCTTCCTTTCCCTGGTATAAATATTTCATTTTTGACCCATTAAGATGATACTTGTGCTGTGTTCTAAAAATGCTAGATTGCAATGTTTGATCCTGTGGGAATGACACCCTTTTCCTCAATGAAATGCTGAGGAAATCACCCTGCAGCCACGAAATACTTCATGTGACTGGAAAAACATTTTCTATCAGAAGACCTGAGAACAACAGCAGTGCCTCAAATCATCCTTAAGTTACGTGTTCAGATATGAGTACAAGAGACTTTCAGCACGTCCATGGCACACTGGGCCATACCAGCATGGCAACAACCACACGGCCGTCATGATCCACTTCAGCCACTACCGAGCTCTGACAAGCTGCGCCTCAAATCCCCGCGCGCCTTCCAGGCCAGCGACTTTCCAAAAGCCAGGAGAGCAACCAGCACAGGGTTTCAAAGCGTGCCCAGCTGCCCCGCCACGCCTGCGTGAAGACCAGTGTTCAGCAGCTCAGCCGAAACTGCAGGATAAATGCCTTTGAACGCTGCCTGACGTCCTCCGGTCAGGAAGTTCACTTCTTCCTCCACCCACACACCTCCATCTCGTGCCTAGCCCCTCCTTGTTCCAGTATGGGTTGTCTTTTCCACTTATTATTCTTTAAGGAAGAAAAATGTCTTTAAAAGACTATACACAATTTAGGTTCTGTAAAATACAGTATGTACTATGATGTGAGCCTTGATTTGTTTTTCTCTGACAGCTATTACCTCAACCATACCTGGAGAAGGTATAAGAGTAAATCAAGTTGTAGAAATGATCCTTGTTAAGTTGAGAGGGAAAAAAATTCACAGCACTGCCATTTGGGCACATATAAGAAACTGAGTTATTATGCTAACCTCCTCTATTAAGCCAGTGCATAAGAAAGATCTGATTTCTTATAATTCATTTCATAAATCCACTATTATCTATCAACAGGCTACAAAAACACAACTATCTACATTATGGACAGTTCAGCTGGGTTCTGGAGGGCAATGCACATGGGGACTAGATAAGCTGACAGGGATGTGAGAGGAATGGGAAGCAGCCTCAGACACTGGGCATGTGCTCGGTGGCTCCCTTCTGATCTACTCCAGACAGGGTCCCCGTCCAAACTCTCAGTGTAAAGGAACGCCCAGAGCTCGCAGCCCCTCGTGATGGGAATGGGATGGGTGTTTCTAAAGCCCCATCTGTCATGTGTAAACACTTCTTGCTGCTACCTGTTATGAGTACAACGTCACTGTTCTACACACTGCCTCCTGTCACACTACAAGAAAACCATGCAACTTTGTTATTTAAGGTAAAATTAAAAGGACAGTTTTCCATTTAGCTACAGGATTGCCATTAAAGCCACAGATCCACTGGCTTTTTACATTTTATCTCTGCTATATAGGATTTGAAATACTGAGGTTTCCAGTTTTGTAGATTATTAAAAACAGATTCCTAGGCACCTAACCAAACCCAGGCTGAACAAAATTTGACTAAAAGATCCATTCCAGTTCTTCCCAGAATGAAAGTCGATTTCAGGACAAGACAACTAGATAGCCCTTTGATTTAAATTCTGGTGAGATCATTTTAAGTCTGCCTCTAACGCTAGTCCAGGGGACTTTCCCCGTGGCTAAGGCCTTGTCTACATTGGAGTTTTCTTCTGATTCTTGAGCTTTTTTAATTCGAGCCTGGCCACGTACTGCTGTTCTCCCTGCTGGAGATTACTCTGGAATGAAAGTGGGTCGGGGGGCCGGAGCAGGGAGGACCTTTGGGTGTCCATGCAGCGCCATCGCACTGGCTAGTGTGAGGGAGGGCAAAGACAAACACGCACCTCGGGTATTGCTTCATTCGGACCCGGAACAACCTGCCGACGCCTCAGCACATGCGAAGCAGCCCCTGCACGCGTAGCTCTGTCAAGGAGACGTTTGCAAGGAGGGCAGCTCTGCGCTGATCATGCTGCGGCTGCTGCTAAATGCCAGCCACTTGTACAGCCCTTTGAAAGTGATGCGGGTCTGGCTTTACATTCCAAATCAGTGAGGAAACCGATTAACAGAGGACTATTCTACCCACTCTCGCACTCCCAAGATCTCCACTACCCCAAGCACGATGTACTTGTTTCCTTGGAAACCGGCACACTCTGCCCTGCACATATGAATCCTACCCACATCGCATTTGCAGAACCAGGTCCCAGGTGCCCGCTGAGAGGGAGAGTATAAGGTTCCGTTCTCACAGGGAGCTTCCACTAACTGATTCCAAGCAGGAAAAGTCATTAGTGTGTATGCACAAGTGCTGTTACCAAGCAAAATGCAAGAATGCAGCAACAGTAAAGGACTCGAGAAAGTTTCCTCTCCTCCAATTTATGAATCTGTCAAGACTTGTCGCAGGGGAGTTGTGAGTATTGTTTTAGTGATCATTTGGGGTCCCTGTAATTACAGTACAACAACATCTGCTTCTCAGGGAACGCCTAATTACTGTGTGTCAAAATCAGATTAAACTTGAATTTGCTTCCATCTCATTCTAACTTCATTATGAATTGATATCTGAAATCCAGATCGAGAAACGGTTGTGAGGGAGAGATAAGAAATCAAGCTTCCTCCCAGTCCCCTTGCCTCTCCCCTTTCTCTTTGCCTCCATGCTTCCCTTTCTCCGTCTGCCTCGTGGTTACTTTTCTCTTCCACAAACAACATTATTATTTGGTCATTTCTTTGCTGCTTCTATGCCTAGCTCATCGGTTTGATCAAGAGAATTATATTCAGCAGCTAAACAGCTTCATTTGCTTCTACATCGCACTTGATGGCTGAAATTCTGGCTGGAGCCTGGGGAGAGGGGGTGTGAGCCCTGCACAACCACCGCTCCTGCCCACCGTCCAAGAGCCACCTCAACCCTCCGGCCTTGGGCGCTTTGTGGACCTCGGGCTGCCGAGGGCAGCGAATGCAGCACAGCCATCAGCGTTGCTAAAGAAAGCATGTGGAGAGGGAACATTTTAAATAAGTCAGACTGACCTTGCATAAAAACAAAGGTTAGAGAGGTAAGATATAATAATTTAAGTGCTTTTTCTCCTCGAGGACTGTATGCTCTCCCATAAACACGTACTAATAAGATTCGGACACTGCTTGGTGTGCAACAAACAGCATAGCATTAACCGCAACACTCACTTGTTTTTCTTCTTTTAGGAGTGAATTATGCTTTCAAAAAGTTATTTTATCAATTATGCTTTTCAAAAGAATGCGTCCACTCGTCATGACCTCCATTTAGCCACAACAAAGAAATTACATAGTTAGTGGTATGTTTTTTATTATAGCATTTCATTAAATCCCTTAGCTGTCACCTGTAAGGAACAGCTCAGAGCAAAAGATTAGTTTTATCTCCACATCCGCACCTCACAAAACTGAACTAGCAGAGGTTCTAACAAGGATTTAACATGTGGAGGACGGAAAGAGTTCGTTTTGGAGATGCTGGTTTGCCCATGAGCTGGACCACCGATGCATTTCAAAATCTCTGTCAAAGATCTCTCTAAACCATCTCAGAATGTCATGACCTCTGCTACATCCCTGAGCGTTAAGATCTCCTTGCTCCTCATCAATTGCTCTGGAAGCTATAACTATGCAACTTTTCTCTTTTGTTCATTGTAGCTGTTTCTGAAAGGAATTTATAGGCATTATCAAATAGGAAAATTGCACTTGCACTTGTATTTGCAATGTAAAACCTTCAAATATTTAGACAATTTATTTTGCCAAAATTATTTTTTCCTAAAGTAAGCTTTTCTGGAATAGTTCTTCAAATTAATTAACTACAAATATATTAACACTGGTAATTCACTACAAATATATTAATATATTAACACTGTGGAAAACAATGTATCTTGCTCTTATGATAACAAGCAAAGCATACTTGAAATAAGCAGAAAGATTTTTTGCAGACTATTCTGCGGATGCGTATTAAGATTTTAGATATAAAAACTTTAAGATGATGTTCCCCAGAATCTTAGGAAAAATATATTTATTCCTAAAGTAAAAGCAAAGCTTATGGCTTCTTACAAGAAGTGAGGCAAAATACTAGCCTGACGTTGTGGGTCCTGACTTTGCACCCACTGAACATAACACATACACGCACATCCACACCCTGAAAACTCAAACTCACGCCCGAGTTCTGCAATGACCATAGACAGCTACATCTCTTACCCAGCTGCTCCTTCATTTCTATGGCTTTGGGTCGATGGCAGGTGTGCTGCTTGCACCCTTCTGGAGTGCTAACAGTGACAAAGGCATTCACAAAGAAGACAGGTTTGTATAGCGCAGACAGAGGCACCTAGTAGTACATGATGCCAAAAGCACGACCTGACAATCATTTTTAGGGCATCTGTGTTGCTTTCAACTGGCGAGATCTGCCTCCCATCACCCAGGTGCACTTTGCCATGTGGTGGATGGCAGGGTCAGCAGGACTGGCTGCCACCCTTGCGGGAAAGGAGCACGGGGACTTGATGAAACCACCTCTCCCGGTAACATCTACACAAGGATGGGGGCCCCATGCACACGGGTCCTTGGACTCTGCTCCCTGGGGACCTCCTCTTGAGCTACCGCATCGCAAGGACAGAGCTCTGCACTTCAGGGACCACACGTGCTTGGAAAGGCGGCAGCAATGTTTACAGATTCCTCTCACCGCCAAGGGAAGCAGCGGCTGTGACAAGGGCCCGCGAGTATCTCCTCACATACCCTTGTCAGAGCTTGTACTTCTGTGAGCACCAGCTGAAGTGCGGCAGCAATATGCAAAGTCCAAAGTGTGGGAAAATGTTAAGTGAATTTATGAGCTCTAAATAGAATTGAATTAATTGGCAACTGCATAGCTGATCATTCCCATGCTTCTTAATGCCCTGCTTTCTCAATACTACTTTTACATGAAGTTTAATTAAGCACTTTGTTGAAATATTTTGTTGTTGCACAATGTACTCATATTACACATGCAAGACTGTACAAGAAGGCAGGCAGCAAGGCACACCAGCCCACAGATTTTTGCAGTCAAAGTGATTTCTAACACCACAGCACTAATAAATTAAGATTATGTAGATGTATTTTACTTTCAGTCAACAGGAGTAGCTGTTTTCCTTCCTATTCTCTTTGTACTAGGGTTCTGAGCTGCCTTTCTGCAATCGCTGTGGAAATAGGGATGCACCAGGTGGAGAACCCCTGTCCTGAGTGTGGAGCAAGCAGGAGTGCATAGGGCTCGGAAGCAGCAAAGGCCCAGGAGCCTCTTTGCTGTGTGAGACTGTCACAAGACCTGCCTCAGAGGGGACCAGTGAAAGACGAACAATAGGGAAAATCAGAAGCAAAATAAAAAGCACTGGATTCACTCGTGGGCGAGAAAAATAAATGACAGTTTATGTAGATTAACTACTGGGTTCATAGCTTTAACTGTGAGCAACAATTACTTATACTGATATGCAGATGATCATCAGAATAAATTATCATGGGCTTTTGTTCCAGTAGGTGACAGCAGCACAATTCTATTTATTTTACCAATTGGTCACATTTGATTAGCTTAACTACTTTAAACTTGAGTAAGAATTTAAAGCAATCATTTGTAACACTACAACCTAAAAGCAAATATCTACTCAGGCACAGTTCCTTCCCCTGCCCTGTAGGCCCCTGTGTCATCACTACTGGGGACAGGATTTCTATTCTCCCTGCCTTTTTTTATGCTGGGGATGCTCTCCATCTCTCAAGCTTTGCTTCTCTCAACTACTGCAGGTGCTTAGGGACTTCAGTCCTCCAAACCTCTCCCCAGACCTCCACAACAAGAGATCTTTTGCTTTGGTCCCGATGATCCCTGGAGCTTTCCTCAGAGGTGAGGAGAAGCTGCAGGGTGAAGCAGTTATGCTGTTAAAACATAGTTCACAAAGCATACATGGAAAAAGGCAGCAAAGAACATGAAGATCACAACAGTGTATTTCTGGGGCTTGCTTTCTGATCTCCTAAAGCAGGTCAAAACCCAAGTTCTGCTCACAACTCGATGTGCTCTTTGCACATCAGCTGCCTCCAAACTGTGCGCAGCCATCCAATGCCGCGCAGCGCGCCGAGCTGCCGCGCGCCCGGGCGGCGCAGGGGCGGCAAGGCCGGCAGGGGAGGCACCCGCTGCCACGGCCGCACGCAGGAAACTTCCTGCGCGGTCAAAGATCTGCTAACGACTGTGCCAAGGCGCCAACCCTCTTCTTTGCCATGAATTCATTCTCAAACCCAAACTGCCAGCCCCAAGTGTGTATTTACCTGGAATCCACAATAAATTCAGACTGAATGCAAGCTCTCGTGTGAAAAGAGACGCATTTGAAAGCCTTGGTCTAGTCGCAAGGTTGAAAGTAGAGGTCTAGAGGTCGTGTTAATGCCATGCAATAATATTTAAAGGACGAAGTGTTCCTGGGAGTGCTGTTGGCTTTTGCTTGGTTCAGAGAACCCTTCGCTCCCTCTGAAAGGAACGTGAATTGGGCACATTCAAACCACACAGTACCTGACCTTTCCTCATGTAAAGGTGTCCCCATACAGATCGCACAGCAGCTGATTTCACGTGACCAGGGACGAGGCTAAACACTGAACACCTGTAGCTGGTACAGTTACATACTGGCCTGGAGGGAAATCAGGACAAAGAGAAGGCCTGTCTTTGGTGCAACTTCTCAGAAAGTTTTTAAAAGATAAATTTATTTTCCTCCCCTCCCTTCCCCTCCACGAAGCATTCATTTTTTCCTGAGAAATTCATCCTAATTTACACTTGGCTCAGTCATAAATTACAATTATTATAAAACCATCTTGAATTAGTCTCTCCTAAAAAAAGCTATACTGACGCACTTCAAAAAGAAAAGAAAAGCAAGAACCTTGTGAGTCTGAGGAGCAGAGGACATGGTCACCTCTTAGTAGATTCCAGCTCCCTAGGAATTTCAGTGGTAAGAAATGCTAGTGACACTAATCAAAGAGCTGAAGGCCATAAGTGGACCATTTTATTTAACTTCATATGTCACACAGGTTAAGCAGTTGTTTCTGTCCAGAGACAAATTAAACAACTGCTCAAACTGTGGCTGCATCTGAGGAGGTGACAGAGGAATAACTCCAGTTGAAGGAAATCGGAGAATGAGGAGGCTGAGCAAAGATCATTGGGATAAATGGCCCAGGAAAGCAGCAAGAACTCTATTCTCTTTCCAGACACCCAAGTGTCTGGAACTTCCTGCAAAGCAGCTTTCCTTCCATTCAGTCTACTTTTCCTTCATTTTGGGATGATAAATATTTGTCAGACTTTTATTCTCAGTATTCAGATGCTCCATTTCTTTCCCTTTATATGATTTTATTTATTTATTTAAATGTGGTTTAACTGGTTCTAAAGGACAAGAGTGGGAAGTATTACCTAGGAGAAAACAAAACTTAAAGTAAGGAGGCCCTGCGAATGTGTTTGGTGGTCTCAGGGTCACTGCTGAAGGTAACATAGACAACCAATATATGTTTCTTCCCCACTAGAAGCCTTTTTATTTCTTTCCTTATTCACAGATTTGTCTTTTTAAAAATCCTTCTCCTTTTCTTTCTTTTTGATAGGAGGAAACGTTGAGAAAGAAGGAGGATCAGTGCAAGAAGGGACTGAGCTGCAGAGTGAAATACAAGAGAGACTTCAAATTTCACAGCCCCCACCGCCATGGGAAAGCCTCACAGAGGGGACAGGGGGCAGTGACTCTTTCCAGCTGACCCTCTTTCTCCAGTACACTGTCCAGCAGCCCTTCCTGCGGTGCTCTCCAGATCCTGCTCTGCTGGAGAAGACAGCAATGCCTGGGCTTAGCAAGAGAGCTTCTGACAGGGCCATTTAGTGGGTCACCAGAGAGGAGGAGCATTGAGAGAGGGAGATTCGTTAGTTCTTCTGCTTCACGTCACCAAGTTACCCCATCACAGCTTTCTGACCTAAGGAGGAAGCTCAGCGTTTCCTTTTATTTTCTCCAGTCATTCTATCAATCATGTCTTAGAAGATTAAAATTTAATAAAAGACCAGTGTCTAAAAAAGAAAAGTCTGAATAACAGAGCAAATACAGCAGAAGACAGAGCTGCCTTTATCCACAGATATGGTAGAGATTGCCAGCTACCATGAGCAGAGGCTGGTCACTGAGGTGGCCACCCAGTGCTGTCCAGCTCCGAGAATCCAAGCAGGGAACCCTACACTTGTCAGCTGGGAGTAAACATCCAGTGTGACAAGTAACATGTAATATGAGCGTGCCTTTGGGCAAGCTGGTCTCTTTCTATAAAGAGGAAAAACGTTCCCCCACACCCAGCAAGGCAGGTATCCTCATGCATGGTACTTTTCTGCAAAAGCTAAAGAGAATGATGTCTTTTAAGGTAAATCTCAATACATGGAAACTGGAAGGGCTCACCTGAAAGCTGGAGCTTTCAAATCAAAACAAAACAAAAAAACTTCATGCCATGGAAGTCAGCAGAAGATTTAGATTTCCATGGAAACAATGAAAAACAGGGAGCCTGTTTCACTAACAGATGCAACTTGCTCTTTCCTCCCTTCTCTTTTGTTCCTTCCTTTTGTTCTCTCTCTCTGTTTCAAGGGCCACTAGTGTGTTTTTTCCTGGCAGATGATCAGTTAAACCCACAGCTCTTCAATAACTTGGCAGGAACTCCCAAAGCAGAGGAAATCTTCCTCTGCATCTGATGGACAGTTATCCTATTAAGCTTTCCCCCTTGCCTTCCGGAGCACCTGGTACTTGATGCTTCAATAAAAATCCTAGATGCAGGAAACTCATGCGGCCAGTTGTGTGATGTCTGCGGCGTGGGAGCCGTTTCATCCTTGACCCGGCAGGCAGCAGCGGCACGCGGAAGCGTGGGGTCTGATTGCCCTCATTACTGCGGCTGGTTACCTGGAGATGTGATTACAGCCACAACACCACAAAGGCCGTTGTAAAACCCAGACTTTGTTCCTGTGATCTCCTGTGGTGGTAAATTATAGTATGAATTTGCGATGTGGCAGAAAGTAATAATCTTGAGTAATGTAGCTACATTTTATTGCTCTTTAATTTCATTAAGTGTATTCTTGTCAGGCAAGGAGAGGCTTTCAGCTCCTCGGAGCAGATGCTCACATCCTACAGCTAGACTGGAGATACTCATCATGGAGACAGAGGCCATTTACAGAGACTGGACCCAAACAAGAGTGATGTTGGCAGTTTTGGTTCAAAACCATTTCTGCTCTGGAACAGATGTACAAAAGAAGACAAACCCTAATTTATGGTCTGCACCCTCCCTTCCTTTCCAGACTGACATCTCCTGACCCTCTTCTCACACATATTTTCGGAGTGGTCCCCAGCAGGGCAGACCTGGCAGTCTCTGCCCCACAGCAGGAGGGAGCGTGAAAGGGAGTGATCTGGCAGTCCCCACAGGCAGGGCTCCTGTTGCTGTACATGAAGCCCATATTCCTGTCTGCCAACCCTGCTGTGAAACATCTGGGCAGAAGATGAGGCTGACAGGAAGAAGCGCATGTCTTAAAACAATGTTTGTCAAAGCTCATCCATGGATAACTAACTCCATCATAATCATAAGCACCTAGATGGTCTCATTCGCACATACATAAAGGAAGTCTCTAAGAATTTATAATAGAAAAGATTGTGGTTTTACAAAAAGTAGGGTCCCCTTTTCATAAAGGGGATCTAGGAATTATGGTTCCAAATGCACCTCTCTTTCTACTGGGTATTAATACTATAATTGCATTTGTTACTCTTGGGGCATGTAAACAAGGCTGTTGTGTATTATCCAGAAGAGTTTATCCCAATGCTTTCCATGTGACTTTCCTTCCAAGTCATGAACCAAGAAGCGAGGGCACTTTACAAGTACCTTTTTTTTTAAAAAAAAAAAAAAAAACAAACTTGTCTTCCGAAGTTTTCTAAAAACCTATGAAAGCCTTCGGGAAATTTAATCAATGTTCATGAACAAATAATGGAGAAAAGAAGCAGAGAAGCAGCTTTTCGGACTATTTCTAAGACATATTTTCCACCTTTACAAGCAAAATCTGCATTGCACCACGAGGCACAGAGGTGATGTGTTCATAAGATGCACATTAGCTAACGAACAGAGCGCAGTTCCACCCTGCCTGAAGCACATTTCAGAACGTCCAGGATCTCACCTGATGGGACGTTGCCAAGAATTAGCTTTTTAACTGTGGAGCCCAGGGAAGGTACGGAGAGGAACCGCAAGTCGAGAGCTGAGCACAGGACTGAGGTTTTAATCTCTCTTTCAGTGCAGTACAAGGGCTCTTCTCTGTCCCGAGGACTAACAAGTCTTCCATCTGTCTTAGTGATTCAAGGCAGGATGAGGTGATCCAAGGTGTGTTGGATAACATGGGGCAGTAGTTACTGAGGGCCACTCAAAGAGAGGGAAAATGTTTATTATAACTATACTATTAGAATCGATGTATATCCAGTGTTCCTTTACATCGCTTCGTTCCGAGACTTCTGGAGATACTGGATAAATTACTCGGGTCTGATTATCTATTCTTTACTTGGAAGACTCTAGATTAAATACCATGAATATGGATAGATATTAAGATAGTAAGGTATTTTACTTGAGAGATAGAGTCATCCTGTACGTTCTTACATATCACATAAACATTATATAAGAAAAAAAATAGCACTAAAATTGAAAAAGGAGATGCTGGAAAAATAGCTGAAGAGTTTAGGTAATACCTGAATGGTAATATATGTATAAAAACCCATTTCCATTTTGTGACCCTCATAGTGATATAGTTCAAACTGAATTCTGTTTTCTAATAAAAATAATCTCCATTTTTACAGAAAAGGGAGCCTGGATATACACATCACAGAAGCTAAATGCTTTATTCAAATAACTGACTGCTGAAAGACTGATTACTGAGTAACTGAAAGATCTTTTCTATAGCTGTTTAATCTAATTTTGATGTGTTACATCACATTAGTGGGTTCTTAAGAGAATAAAACATTTTAAATATATAACACCAAATAAATTTGCTTAAGACTTGACAGGCCATTGACTACATACCAGACAAAAAGTGAGCACTGAGAAGAATGAAGAAATTAGTGAAGCCTAAATTCCCCAATGTACAGCTTAGTTATTACAGTAGTTCTGGAGAAAACAATTATAGTGGCTAATTCCCCTACAAGGTAGTGAAGTGATTTCATAAGTGTGAGCAATATTGCTCTCTACTGGCTGCTGCCTGGATAGGAAGATGCAGCACTTAACTAGAGAAACCTTCATGGGGGCTGCTACATCCTGCACCTGCTCGTAAGCAGGCAAACCAGTTCCTAAGGACCCCAGAGCATCCAGCTGACTTCTAGAAGAGCTGCTAGATAACTGGCCCCTCGATTACAGGGGCTCAGTGGAGAATCAGGAGGGCAAATTTAGGTGACAATCTTTGAATGTCTTTCTAGTGGCTAGCAATTTAAGAGAAGATGACGAGATACCACGGTAGTAGGGTAATAATACTGTGAAAGGAAAATAAACAGTACTAATGATATTAATGAAAGGAAACGTATCTTATACCACATGGAAAATATTCATACTTCTGGAGTAAATACTGTTCAGTTGTAATTTCTACTCCCCATGTATAATTTATCTGAGCACTACTGTCTGTCATTTAAAGCCTTCAACATCACTACTTTAATATTCCAGAAATTATTATTGAGTGGAAAAATTTCTGAAAGAAATAGTAGAGGGGTGTAGATCCCACCTCTGCTGAATACTGTTACTCCTAAGCTTGTCCTCTCCAGAGTATCTTAAAAGATTTCTTAGCTTCAGAGTTACCCAAATATTATGCTGTTAGAGACCTATGAGGGACTTGCCCCTCTACATACACACATTAGAGATGTGCATGTGGTAAAACATGCAAGGTGTAAAAAACAGACTAAAATATGAGAAGGCTTTCTGCCTTGTTCTTCCACAGCTCCAGACATATTCTATCTTTAGAATCAAAATACTTCAGGAATAGCAACGTGTGCTCTTGAAAATCCAAATGAAGTCTGACAATAGTCATTACCCTCAGAGAGGCCTAAAGGCTTACAAACCCACTCCTGCCTGTTACAGCAAAAAAAAAAAAAAAAAAAAAAAAAAAAATTTTGAAGCATCATGGAGAATGGTTGAAGATGGCTTTCAGTTTAAACATCTGTAAACTAATTTGAATAACTTTCCCCTCAGTCTGACAGACATAGCAAAACTGTAAGGAAAAGATCTGTTATCTTTTTCACTTTTACTCTATCCTTTTTGAAATATGAGGCCAGAGCTACACACAAAGTTTGTATTCAGGATGCAAGCTTACCCGGAAAGCATATGGGGACTGCTGTTCAGAGTCATGTTCCTGAGCAATAATGGTCAGCTTAGAGCTGACTTTATATGGAAAGATGAGGGGTTTCTTTTTTTCCTCCTAGCTGCACGATTTCACAATAATTTTCACTGGATTTTATTTGCTAAGTTAATGACCACTCTTGTAAAGACTGAAAAATTCTTCAGTCAGCCCTCATCTTTTCACCCTCAGCTACTTCTATTATCAACAAAATGTGCCACCTTACAAGTTGCTCCTTTTCACTCACAAGTGTGTTGGGTCACCCAAATCCCAGCACACATCACTCTGAGACTGCCCTCAGGATCTCTGCCCACTTTGTAGACTGACTGTTTACCCATATATTTTCAAACCTCAGTTTTCAAACTTCCTTTTAGTCTGCAAGAGTCCCTTCCCTTTTATTCTATGGCCTCTTCATTTCCATAAGCACCTTTGCCATAAAACATAGCCGAAAACCTTTTCAAAAGTGGCCTGATAACACAGAATTCAAATGAAAGGGGATAACCCCCCTCAAAACAAGACACAATAAGGACATACAACACAGGCAGCTGCCACTCACCATGGGGAGCAACTTCCTCAGTGCTGCTACATCCCATGGAGAGGCCCAGGAGAAGCCCTGCCCAGGAACTTTGAGGGAGAAATGCAGCTTTGCCAGAGGTATAAAGGTGCACCAAGTGCAACACGTTTCCTAACACTAAAAAGCCATTTAAGGAGCAGACCCAATATGACCCTTAGGGTTTAGCTGACTGTCTCTGGAAGACTGCCAAAACTCCCTGCAGTCACACGACTACTGCAGCCCGCTCTAGAGACACGTGGGAAGGGAGCGAAAGGACCTGGAACTGATGGAGAAACTTTCATAATTTTTGTCTGGTGTCTACCAGAATATTATCCAGGCGCTCTGGCTATGTAAATGTCACACTAAGAGGAAGGCTGAGAGTAGTGAAGCCCAGCCAAAATTCACACATGTCATTTCTTTCATTGTTATTATTTTCATTAGCCAAGAAAGCCAATGGAGAAGAGCAACATACTTTCTACTGGCTGCATGGCTCAGTTGCATACATCGTCCTTTTATGAACTATATTTGCTACAAAACTAGATTTACCCAAACTGAAGTTGCCAAAAAGCAGAAGCTGAAGACAGGAGAAAACTCTCAATGAACCTCTCACAGGGTCTTTTGCTCTGACTGAGATTACTGTTTTTGCTGTTTGACATATTATTCTGTAACTCTCCTTCAAAGCTAAGACAAGAAGGAAATCATGTGGCCTTCTCCAAATGAGAGATGACTGAGATGGCCTCTTTGAAAAGCTGAGAGTTGTATCTGAAGAAAGAAGACAGGGACAAGATCGAAAGTGAGCGTCTTGTCTCAGAGGGCAGAAAAAAAAATATGGCTTTGGAAATGGTGGAGCCAGTTCAAGAGAGGACACGCACTGAGTGTATCAGACAAACAGATCCTGTCGGCTGTCTAGGGAGCTTTCACCTTGCTGCCTTGAAATGCCGGACTGATGTGAAGGATGATGCGACTGTGACTTATGAGAAGTGAGTAAATGGAAGGGCTGGTAGGCATGAAGGTAACTTTACAAGATGAAATGGGTTGTTAAGGGAAGGAAAGATAGAAACTTCTGCTCTGAAAGTCTCTAAACACAAGCTGTTGTGGAGGAACATGCACTTTGTCCACTTCCACTCAGAAGGCCAGAAGACAGCCAAGAGGAATATGAGAAGAGAGAACAGTGTGACCTCTTTCTAAATTTCCAGTCAGTATTTCATGAGTATTTCAATAACCCCACCTGTTTGCTACCAGGAGAACCAGTCACCATTTAACCAGGTGACCCCATCACCCCTCCGTCCCCATGGTCCCTCCGCAGAGGGCTGAGCCCCACAAGTCCTGTGTGGAGCCCCACAGGACTCCTGCACCCAGACACAGGGCAGCAACGAGGGTCATCGTGACGATGCTTGTCTCTGCACTACCACTCTCTCGTGAGTTTAAGTTCAGACTTTTAACATCAATTTTTTTCCACTGAGGTTTGCATTTAATTATAGAGTAAGGGCACTGTGTGTTCCATGCGCAATCATCTTCCTGACATGTTATTCTGCAGCCAGCCTTCATTCAGCGTGACACATGCTGCTTATACACTACCAAATAGGGCTGTAATGAAGTGAGACTGGGGAAAAACACATTGGAAGCCGAAGTAATGCCAGCGAAGAAAGCTTATCTCCACTTTGTTGTTATTATTATATTTAATAAACAAGCTTCATGCCTACAGAAGAAAAAAACAAATGAAAGCTTCCTAGTGTAGATATAAAACGTGGCATGAAAAAAATGTGCTTGTGAATTACAACTACTGAACTTTTCATTTTGCTCTAAAAAAGGGGAGGGGGGAACAAATTCAAATGCTCAGGAAGGTTTCCAGTGATGATGTAAAGGTGAATAAAACTTTAAGGCAGAAGACAAGTGTCTATTCCAGGTGATAGCTTAGGAGAACCTTTATAAAAAATGCTGGATCTATACTGAAGTGCATTATAAGCTCTGAAGTTTAATAGCAGGTCCCATTTAAAGATCCACTGAAAGGCCTGGTAAAACTTTAAAGAAATTAAATACTGCAGCTGAACAACCTTTTCTTTTTAAAACATCTCCATCTACTGTGCCCCCTTAAAAAGTTTCCTTAGCTGCCAACTAAGGACATGTGGCTGCAAGGTGTCAATGACCAGTCCCGTGAGCTGCAAGCGTGTGCCTGGTGCTTGTTAAGCAAGCTGTGCACTGTAACTGCATGTTTGCCAGCAAGCTCCCCTCATTTCACCTCTGCTGTACCCTGACAGCCCTTACCATGCTCATCTCTGTTGTCTAAAGGTTGCATCTCCCCTGACTTGGGCTTCTGTGCATGGCACAGAGCTCCTGAGCCCTTTTATAACAGAAGTACAGGAATGTCATTTAGGATGGACAGAGCCCAATTACTGATAGAACAGCCATAAATAATCTGCCAAATAAATAATTTCGTTCTCCATCTGTTCTCTTTTCCACTTTGGAGAACAACAGAAAGAAAGGCAAAGCAGATCCCAGATACTATTGGCTCTCCCTGTACTCCCAAGAAGATCCCCAGATGATAATGTGTTTTCTTTCTTTTCCTAAACCACAATAATTGCTGCAAAATTAGATCAAATTATTCGTATGTTGCAAAAGAAGCTCTCTGTATATATTTCAGAGTCCTTGCTTCTCTTCATCTCAAGACAAAACCTGTCACAGAAGATTGAATTGCTCTTTCATTATAAACAAATAAGTAGAGTTTGATTTTTCAATTTTGATTTTGCATAATAAAGGCAGGCTTTTGCAATGCACAAGATCTCACTTTTTTTCCTAGACTGAGGGTTTTCACAGCTATCTGACTCATTGTAGGCTAACAGCAAGCACAGCTTTCCTAGCAGCTCTTGAGTGGACAGGCCTCCCTTCCCTATCTCTCCCCATGCTCAGAGCGGGTTTATGCAGCCTATGGGGGGATCCCTTTGTGAACAATCTCCATTCTTGCATGGTGAAGCTATTAGACAAACAATTCCATGTAATGCTGCTCTTTAGGACAGGGTCAAAGCTTTGTAAGAGCACCAGGTTGCATATTGTTTTGCCATACTTTTTACTTCTAAGGTCCTTCTTACAAAACTAGATGACAGAGGCAGATTATTTTGTATGCCCTATCTAGGCTCACAGAAATGTATTCTTTATTAATTTCTATAACACACCTCACATCTGGTGGATGTTATTGCATAGCAACAGTTTCTGCTAAGACCGTCTTCTTAAACTAAATTCCAAGAATATTAACTCATGACAGAATTTCACAGTAAGCTCAGAGTTACTCCTGCCCAGAAAGCAAGCAACACCCCTTCTGGGGACAGAAGCTGCAGTCCTTGAACAATCTGTTTGGAAGCTGGATTTCTGTTCCTGCTGCCAAACTGCTCCTACCCGTACTTAATTAATTTGCAGTCTGTATAGGCCAGTCCCGTGAAGCTTTAGCGTAACATACTGATCAGCAGCATCTCTGAGCTCCCAAGGGCACAAAGTCAGCTCTGGGAAGCCCAATACGATTTTCCTGCCTGAAAACGCGGACTGTAAAGGGCAGAAGGGACTCAGTGGGATTTGCTCCTTCCACTGAGCTCCATTTGGATTTGTACCTCACGTGACTTGATCACAAGTCATTACAGACGTGCTTCAACGGAAAGCAAACGTAGTGCTAATATTCTTTTATTACTAAAATTGAAGCTTTTTCCAGGAAGACTTGGGCACAGCAAGGTAGTCTACTTCCAAAAATATTGCCTCAAGGAAAGCTTTAAAAATGGTTTGTCCCATACATGCCCTTATGTCTTCCTTTTGATAGTTTCAGCTTTACATTTAGATTTCAGTTCTCAGCTGTGTCCAAACTTGCATGTGATTCACACCAGTTTCGGCAACACCCATCACGCATCTATGGCAAGCCATTATCAGCACATATTACTACTGTAAGATAATTACTGTGAATTAATCTTACATTTTATTACAAACAAAAAAGAAATAAAATGAATTATCTGGGCAGCAATCCAAACACTGGGAGTTGAGGGAAATAACACCTTCCTTTTGATTTCTAAACTAATAGAGTCATTGTAACCCTTCTGAGTTATAGGGTAGCTTCTGAATATTAACACAGAATGCCTTAAAAAAAAAGCTGCATTTCTTACTTGCATTTCTTCAAGAAATTTCTTCCTTACTTGCATTTCTTCAAGAAATTTCTTCAAGAAATTTTCTTGAAGAGCCTAAAGCCCTCAACAAAGCTGATATAACAACGTTTTCTAGGGAACATAAAAGTAAAAAAGTGATCGTTAGAGATGTTTGAAATACTGTTGTTAAATAAAACGAGATTAATACTTAGAATTTTAAGTTTGCACACTAAAACAAATCCAGTATTACAGGATATTGTTTTAGTAAGGAAACATGAAACTATTTCTCATAGCCATGTTACCAAAATAAAAAAAAAAAAACCCACAAAATTAAGGCAGCATAAAAAAAATCTTTTAGACAAGAACAATATTTTAACAAATATTATCAGCAAAAAATTAGCAGAAAAAAAGAAAATCTTACTGTCATATGAATATATCTTTGCTTAACTATCCCATCAGATCACTAGAAAAATCTTGAAAAACTCTCATACACTCATATGCTGTTGCTAGAAAGTTGCCATGGTATTGGGTTTTCCTGCTGGTTTTCTATTCACATATGAAACTGCAGCCAATTAAATGCTCCATGTGTGCTGTGTTTATTAAACTAGCCAAAGATGTCACTAATTTCTCAATAAATAGTAGTACTTTTAAAGAAAAAGAAGCAACAATTAGAAACATCCTAAACTCACATGCATGGAACAATTAATCCCCCTCAGTAAATATATTACATATGCATATACCCACAGTGTTTATGAATACATGCATTTTGAAAGCTCTTCAGTGCTATTCCGCAATAACCCAAGTGATTGTTCTGTAATAAGCGCAATTATTATTGCTTGCAAATAGCACTACTTCCCTGGTTGCAGCCATGGTAGGCTGTAAGAGTAGTTGAGCGTTTTGGGGAGAGACAAAGGAAGAGCTGAGAGGCGAGGGCCGTGCTGGCGGCGGCAGGCGCGCAGACGCCCACCCCACACCGCCAGGGCGCACTTGCTGCTCCTGTCCTCGCTTCCCCTCGCCAGCCTGGCTAGACTCTCTGTTCGAATCTTTCTCAAGACTTGATCTGACACCACTTGCCAACAGTATTTTGGGGCTCATTAATAATAGTCTCAGGCCATCCTCATTATCCTGATTAACGAGCAATCTCTCTAGGTATGAACTCAAGAGCTCTTGGGTCATGGTGCATCACTGAATTTGGCCCCATGGAGCTACTTGGCCTGTCCGAGACCCCTTGAATCAGCATTTAACAAGCGCCCGTGGGTTAACACTTTTCTTAGCATATCCAGCCTAGTCCAGTTCTTGAATATAATTACCAAAATTCTTCTCAGGAAGAGCTAATGTGGTTAGCTTGGCTATGCAGCATGCAGTGCTAAAACCTTACCGTCGTAATAGAGGATAGCATGAGCTCCAACTTTTTTTCCTCATTTTCCTCCAGAATCTTAGCGCTGTTTAAGACACTGTGACCTACTGTGGAGAGCAGTGAAATACAGGCTCCCGCTCCTTGTGATTTAATTAGGTTTTTTCTTCTGATGTAAAATGCATCTCCATACCAGAGTGTTGATGCCTGATTAATTCTCATAGTAGCAAGTGGTGAGAATAACAATTGCAGTTTTTATTAATAAGAACATGAACAGAAACTGGTCATGTAGTATGGTTTGATAAAGCAAATCTCTTTTCTGGTCATTAACTATTCCTTCTAGCTGTAGAGCTAAACCAGTCAGTGCACACCACCTCAATCTTATTTTGCTGGCTTGCTTGCTCGTTTGCTTGGTTAAACATGACTGGCAGTAGCAAATTGAGTTGTTGCTAACCAGTATATTGAAGGAAAAAAAAAAAAAGCATTCTTACTAATTTCACTAACTTACATGCTGCTGCATGAGGGATCGTAAACATAATGAAAGCAAATTCTTATACTGCAGCCAAACTGCCTCTTCCACAATAGGGATAGTTTCATGACACCACGAACAACACAAACAAAAGTCTTGCTGAAAATGGCATGTTCATGCAGTTTGAATTCATTAAGTTCTCTGCAGTAAATTGAGATAATTTTCAATTTTGCTGTTGCAGACACAGGAAACGCAGAACCCCTTCCCAAACAAAACAATATACATCAACCCCCCTCTGCCAACTTACAATAATGAAATCATAATCAAGCACAGCAAAAGAAACATCCTCTTCTTCCCTAACATTTCCTTTTTATTCATTTGAGTTAAAAGCTTCAGCTCTAAGATAATTCATGCTCCGTGCTTTTTTCCTTCCACCAAATGCCAGTCGCTTAGCATATTCTCAATTTCTTGCAGAGAAAAGATGTTCCTGAGTTCCACACTATACTGAAATTATTAGCTTCTATGAGAATAACAAAAACACACAGCCATTTTAACATGTAACACCCACCTAAGCTGCTTTCTAGATATCCAAAGTTTCAGCCCTGAATATATGCCATGTCTCCTAATGGGATGTTTCTCTGTGAAGCAAAAACAGCTAATACAGAATCAGTGGTAGAAGGCAGATTGAATCTGAGATGCTCGCAGTTGTGATTCCCTGGCTTGATTTTTCAGAATATTCTTGGGCAGCTGAATCATAAAGTTTTCTTTAAACCATGTTTCTTCTTTTCCCTCTTCAACAATAACTCTCAGGCTGCCTTTTCTCAAACTTTTGAAGATTAATCCATGACGTGTGCGTGTTTATGGCAGAGACAGACACCTTCAGGAAGATTTCTTGCATTTTTAACAGCAGAAGATCTTTAGTTCACAAAATGAATAATGCATTTATTGTTATTTCCTTTTCTCTCCCCATCCCTTTTGAGAACCTCTCCCAGATTAGATTTTCCTGACAAATTTACAGAATCATAGAATGCTTAAGGTTGGAAGGGACCTCTAGAGATCATCTAGTCCAACCCCCCTGCACACGCAGGGGCACCTACAGCATGTGGCTCAGGACTGTGCCCAAGCGGGTTTGGAAGATCTCCAGAGAAGGAGACTCCACAACCTTCCTGGGCAGCCTGTGCCAGGGCTCTCTCACCCTCACTGGCAAGAAATTTTTCCTTAAGTTCCTGTGGAAGTTTGGGTGTTTCAGTTTGTGGTCGTTTCCTCTAGTCCTATCAGCGGCCACCACTGAGAAGAGGCCGGCCCCATCCTCCTCACTGCCTCCCTTGAGGTACTTCTAGACACTGATCAGGTCTCCTCTCAGCCTTCTCTTCTCCAGGCTGACAGACCCAGCTCTCTCATCCAGAATTCCCCTCATTATTTATTGCCAGTGCAAACTAATGGTCCCATCTAGGGACCTGATTAGGTCTACGAAGTGGCTAAGTTTTGGTTAGTCACAAAACATACCAAAGTAGGGCTGGCAAGGTCCCTCGGAGGTTACCAAGTTGACTGAGGTCACCTAGTTGAGCCTCCCTTATTCCATGGGAAGATCAACTACTTCATTCTTAACAGATCTTTGTTCAACTTACTCAAAAGACCTGCACTGATCAAATTCTACCTCCTCAATGTGCTTTCACAAGCAAAATTTCTAAAAGGGCTGTTCAACATAGTTGTATATTTACTTTTCTCCATTTTTTCCTAGTCTTAGGGTTTAAACTTCAGCAACCAGGATAAATTTCCAGAGGGAGAGATGAGGCCTGGTAATGAGCTAGTTGAAAGCACAGGCGGGTTATAGACTTTTAGGCCTGACTCATTTCATATTTCAACTTGAATTATGGCCTTTTTAATTATTATTTTTCTTAGGAATTTTATTTTGCTTGAGGACAGGTAATTTTTTGTACCTTCCTCCCGCAGAAATCCTTAATGCTGGCCCCTACTGGGACCAGCTGGCCACCTTTTGACTTTTATTCTAGAGACCGCCTTCATTCGAGGCAAAGCACCGTTTGCAGGTAGAATAACAGAGAGAGCGAGCAAGAGCATGATTTTTACATCTTTCTTCCACACCACAGGAAAATCTGCCCTTCTGACACTTCTAGCTCAGTTGGAAGCAAGAAAAATCAGCACTCTCATACAAGAAGTTGAGAGCAAGATCTTCCAACAGTTAG
Organism: Nothocercus julius; assembly: GCA_013398735.1. Lineage (NCBI taxonomy): Eukaryota > Metazoa > Chordata > Aves > Tinamiformes > Tinamidae > Nothocercus > Nothocercus julius. Next base: position 1,092,285 of record VZSV01000036.1, read on the forward strand.
ATGCTCCAAATAAACACCTTGCTGCTTACACTAGCCCAGCAACGGGCAGTTTTGAGACTGCCAGAGCTGTTTTAGAAGCAGCAAAACATCACCACCATGCGCGACAACACGACAACCTAAACAAGCTGAAGAGATTCCTTCTATGGTATTGGGAAGACCAGTTTCTACAGCCACATGAGCCCCCTGCCCTCTTTTCCTGGCAGGTCATGCAGACGGACGTCTCTGTAAGGTGGAACAGATCAGAGCCGTGGGGAGGAAGGTGCAAAAGGTGCCTCCCTCAGGTAAATTAAAATAATTGGCCACACACACACCCTACTTAGTGGGAGCATCTTTCACAACCAATTATTTATCCATCTTGAACTTTTGGAGCTAGATTTAGCTGAGATACAAAATGCTGCAGAGGCTGAACAGTCTTGAAAGTCTCACAGTATAAATTGCCGTGTTATAATTATAGCCCAATTAAAATTCGGTGTTGCTCTCTTCATTAATTATCATCTCCAGCCTCGCAAATAAGTTGGGAGAGACGGCTATTCTGCAGCTCATGTAGCGATCCTCCTGTGTGACTTTGAGAACACCATGCCTAAAGTTAGCGCTCTAACAACAGCGGCGGCAGGAGGCGAACACCCGCGTTTCACGCTCCCGTCCTGACTGTAACCCCGTTTTGCGCCTCGCGAACGCTCAGACCACTCAGCTGAATTCAAGCAGACTTCTTGGCAAGAACTCAAGAAGAAGCTGTGCGAACAGCAACCCTAACCGTGATCCTAGGGTTCACAAAAGCCACTGTTTTTTACTATGCAAATTACAGTTTTTATTATTGCACCAAGGTGTGGGGACCACAGCATGTACTACCCAACCACAGGATGCTATGAGGACAAGTTTGGACATCCTGGGATTCCTCATACATCTCCAAAGAGAAGAGGAGTTTAGAGGAATCTAAGTCCTTCAATGTGCCCCACATCCCAGCGTAACATGTCTTCTTTCAGACTGTCACTGAACATGAGGACAGAGATCTGCTCCTGACATAATCAGCATTTTAATTGTATTCCTTTTTCTTTTTGCATCTTCATTTTATTTTCTGCTCTATGCCTTTGCTTTAAATATATTTTCCATTCATCAAAGGAATACCAGCTATTCTGAATTAAACATGATTCCCAGGAACTGGCAGAGCTTTCTTCTCCAAAACACATATATAAAGAAAAAAAAATGAAGCTCAAAAGAAACACCAGGGCTAATTAGACAAAACAGTGTCATATACGTATATGTACACAGAAAGCGACCCATCAGGTAGTATATGTAAAGTGAGATTCCAACTCATGAAAGCACTGCTTGCTACTCACAAACTGTTTTCCATTTCCTCTGCTCTGGCATAGAAACAGCAGGCTTTGGAAACTTGCTGCTTTTTCTTTTAACTTTACACTGGTAATACATTTGGACAACGCTAAGGTTGATTTTACATTTCTTGCAGCACACAGCCAATCAACACAATCAGCATGCCTTCCAAACCCAGAGTTAGCTTTTGGTCTTTCCTCACTGGGGCTGTAAAGTGTAATTAACGTTTGCAAGGCACTAGAATATTCTTGCATAGAAAGTGCTAACTTAAGGCCAAGCATTTAATATGGGCAGAGCTTGTTCTATCAAAGTTCCCAAATGACACCCAGGGGCAGATCCAAAACAGAAATATTGACACACAAATAAAAATATATTGTTAGTCACAGGTTAATAGATGACATGTCTTGCAAAGATAACCTTTTCTTTGCTGCAGTATGTGATCTTTGCAATAATTTTCCTGAGTGATTTGGAAAAAAAAATAGCACAGGCTGTTTACTGGAGGTCACACTTTTAATCACAAAATATTGAGGACATCTACCCTAAAGCTGTTAATCCTTTCAACCAAAGCAAAGAGCAAAAGTAAAAACAAAAAGAAGCACTCCCACTAAAGACTAAGCTCTTTGAATGTCTTAAAAACATCAGCAAAGAAAAATGAAAATGCAGAGAACTAAATGTGCTGGCAGAATGTCAGCATTTTTATCAACCTTCAGGATGAAAGTTGGTTGGAAGTCTGGCAGTCTTTGTAAATGCTTATCTAGCTACAGACTCAGAAAGTATGAGATTGCAACGTGTTGGGATTGAGGAAATACTTAAGGTACAGGAGAAAAGGGGAAATTTTTAAAAAAAAAATGAAAGGAAAATTTTTTTAAAAAAATATCATTGCCTCAGTTTCTCCTCCCCCCATTATGCAAGCACTTTTGCCCACATGAAAAGTTTTGCCAAAGTTCTGGGAAGATGGCAACTTTCTTCTATTTAAGTGAGTACTTTCTACAATATTGTGGATCTTTAAAAAAATACTGAAGTTTATTGTCTTTTTGCATACTTGCCTATATATTAACATGTGTAAGGCATGAATATTGTATGTCATAGTAAAAGAAATGACAACCTGACACATTGCAACACTTAAAGACAGACCAGTCTGATCAACAGGTTGCTCTCATTTGAATCATAGAATGCTTCAGTTTGGAAGGGACCTCTAGAGATCATCTAGTCCAACCCCCCTGCACACACAGGGTCATTTGTATTGTAATGAGATTCCCAAATCAAGCTGAAACAGACCATTAAAAACAACAGTCTATTAAGGAAATAAGTTGTCTTTTACTCAAAGTCATTTATGCTGCTAACCTTGCAGAGATGCAGAACTTCAGACCTGTGGGCTCTCTTACAGGAACAGGTCTGTGTTCTGCAATAATATAAACCAGAAGTGACCTCCTAGAGGCTGACACATTTGCTCCAGCCTGATTTTGCAGTTCAAGTATCTTGCAAAACAGGGCATGCCAGTACCAACTTTACAAATAGATAAGCAGCTTGGCATATCTTGGATAATGAAAACAGCAAATGACTGGGCACTGCCTAACAGGCACTTCATTTCAGGAGAGAGATACAGTAAACATCATTTGGCTTATAAAATGTTCAGGGTAATTATGCCAATTATTACCAGAAAGGCTGAAAACTGATTTGCCAAACCCATTTTTGCCCAAGCACATGCTGAGAAAACCAGTGTGAAAAAGAAACCAATGCCTTGCAGATGTTACATGCTTCTATTATCAAAGACAAAAATGGAAAATTGAAGTGTAGCGCCCGAGTTCCCTGGACTCACAGGTCAGGAGGAAGCCAGCACCAACCTGCTGGCCGTGCCAACAAACTCACACACAGACCTGAGCATCCCTCTTAGTGAGCTTAGTATTTTGAAATACTGAAAACAGACTGCTGCTCTAATTCAGTGAATTGAAATATCTGTACTAACGGTTGGAATATCTGAGCGGAGATTATCACCACGACGGTTCTGTTTGTCTCTGCCTAGAAAACATATGCTTGGGGCAGATGCACAGCGTTTGCTGATGCACAGGTCAGGGAATTTGGAAAAGGTCGTTCAAGCTGCCACACAGAAAAGTTTGACAAATATTCTAACACGTCAAGGATGGCCGTTAAATCAATCATGATTTTTTAGTTCACGTTTAAACTCAATGACTCGAAAGATTTGCTTACTGCGCCAAAGCAGTATCTCTTTTGGAAACAGAAATGTGATTGATTTTAAGGAGGAGATAGGAAAGAAAAGGTGGCATGCATTATGGAAAACTCTAGACTCCTTCAACATTATATTTTTGTACTTTAGTTTGATCATGCACATTTAAGGACACGCATTATGGTTTTTGTCTTGATGGAAAAGCAGATTAATCCAAGGGGTTGGTATTTTTGTGTTCTGACAAAATCCTGGTGGAGTGTGAAGCCATGCCAGTAAGATCTGGTGGCAAAATTACTGTTGTCACAGAGTTCAGCAAAAACAAGAACTCCAGGTCACAAGAAGTAAAGCAGATCTGTGTGTTCTGTTGGGTTATTTTAAATTTGGCTTCTTGAGTTTGACAAAGACATGTTCTTCCCTCAACAGATTTCCTGCCAGTTCTGCTCATGAAGTCAAGTGACATCCCAGGAGAAATGTAGAAAACCGAAAAGGGACAGCAGAGGACTGAAACACTGTCAGCTAGACCAGAAATAAGGTCAGGAAAAGGTCAGGCAAAGCGGTGTACCATAACCATCTCTCACGTAAGAAGCTCTGACCAGGGGAAAATATAAGACCTAGTTTCACAGGCATCACAAACTGCACTGCAGTTAGTGTCTGGAATTAAAGATTCTGGCACATGAAAAGAATTAAGTTCCAGATATGGCAAAGATGGTAGAAGGTTTAGGGGACAAGGCAAAATATTGTCTGGAAACACTTTGCCCAAGTGCACGTTGAACTGAGAAAGATACCAAAGCTAAGACAGGGAAATTACATGTATTTTGATATTTCCTGGCAGCAAAATGTAATTCCACCTTTATCTTCTTCCTTCTAGGAGTCCTGTAACCATCTTGCTGGATGTAGCTATAGGTGAAACAGATCCTCTTGAAAGAGGAGTATTAACCCTTACAAGGTACAGGAAGTACTGGGTATTTTTTCAAATCTAGATTAAAGACAAAACAAACAGACAAGAAAGTAACTCCTTCCAGTCAACACTGGGGAACACAGAGAGAAAAACAAGTTCTTAAATTTTAAGCCAGAAATGATAAACCTGCAGCTTCAAGCCTAAAGACAGTAAATATGGATTAATGGCAAATCTTATGGAATACGCATTACTGTTACTTCTCATCATACAATTATTAGTGAAATCACACTGATGAGTGTTTAAAAGACTGAAATTACTTGTGTAAAGTCATGAGCAACAGATGTCTCTTCCAGAAGACATTGCAAATTGCAAAAACCTGGGAAGGTTGCAGGCAGGATAATACACATTTGTTAACTAACAAACACAGCAGACTTCCCACAGCAGATACCCCAAATTTTCAATGTCCTGCTTACTATGCCAATTAAGTGATTTTTGAAGAGCATTTCTTCACAAGAAAACATAATTTTACTTCTGTCATGTTTGTACTCTGTTTACATTGGCTTTCCAGAAAACACGGAAGAAAACTAATGCTATTTACGTGATTACCAGCACAGAACAAATTCCAAAACTGTTCATTGTTTTTTTGCAGAAAGCTAGCTGGAAATGAACCATCAGCCATGATAAAGACACAGCTTTATCTTTGAAAGTAGGATAACTTGGGAAGGAGTGCAGTTACACAGCACCTAAGATAACCATTTGGGGCATTTCGCTATTCCTTTCTAAAGGTCCATCAGCTTGGACAAGCACAGCAGAAAGCTGATCAAAGTATATTGGAGTATTTTGAAAACACATTCAAAAACGTACTCAGTTTAAGTATTTTTTACATCTGCACACTCACCATGCAGCTGTTTGATTAACAATTCAGCAAAGGATGCTAAGATGAACCAAAATTGCTTACTACAAACTTTAAGATTTGCCCTATCTAACAAGAAGTCAATCTGAATAAATCTCAAACACACTCTATACCCTGCAAACCCAGCTGGGGATTGTTGGGGGTGGAAAGTCTCTTCATTACTCTGTTTTTGCCCTCAACAGAATATTTCAAGTTCTGCTTGTTCAGGAGCTGCAGAAATATCAACCTGAGGACATACATATTTCCCAACCAGCCCCTCAGGTTTGGATTAATAGAAGATTTAGTCTTCCTATCTCTGGAGCAAGGATGTTTACTTAATACTCTTTCTAGAATGGACATAGTAATTCAGACCTCCAACAAGGCTGACTATGTTATCCCCAGCCACCAGCAGAGAGAAATCAGTAGCCTGATAATCTGGTACAGGAGCTCAGCTGCCCATCCCAAAAGAAGTTCCAGGCTTGCTGCTTCCAGGGCAAAGGCAGCGATCGCCCATCCCCAGCAGACAGGGAAACACTGGGCTCTCAGCTTGAAACAAGGGACTCAGGCCCTGACTGCCAGGTTTCATTTCCACTTTGACAGCACAACCAATCGCTCTCTCCTTTCGTCTGTTTGTTTCACAGCTTGCTGTTGGGAGAGCCCGCTCAATCAGCTGTCTTGCCTAGGAAACCTGCCGCTCGTCTCAGAGCTGCACTGCAGCTGTCCTCAGGCTCAAGCAGGTGGGCTCTCATCATGCCTGAATTACACTTTCACACCCTTCTTTACAATCAAAAAAATTAAAAGAATATGTGTGTGTGTTTCTTTTAAATAAAAAACACACAAACAAATAGAGGAACAGAGTTCCTGCTAATTGACTAATTTCAAAAGCTAAGGTTGTAAGCATGGAAACCTGCACCATCTGGGATGTATTTTATCTATAGACGGGAGGAGGAGAATCATTTACTCTCGAGTTCCTGATCTGAATCTCTGTAAAAACTTTAACTGTTTTTTTTTCCCTTCCCCTTATCCAACTGAAAAAAAAAAGTATTTTTTTCATTCTGAACTACATTGGCTTATATAGGAGAATTAATAATGGAATACATACTGTGTTGCATTTATTCCTATTCCTACTTACTCCTTATTCCTAATATATAAACTTCCCCAAAGTCATCTTTTGTCAGAAACAAATGGAAAAAAAAAGGCAATCTATCGAATGCCATGATTCCTCAACTACGCAAAGTCCTATAGTTGAACTCTCTTCACAGAAGCAGGATGAACATGGATATGCATAAATTTTAGTATTACATCATGTTGGTACTCATGGTGTAACTCAAGAAGTCTAATGAAAACATTTTAAAGACAATCTGTAGCCTGCTTCTCTTGCCTTAAGGCTGGGTAAAATTAGCAAGCAACAGCCTTAAGATACATAGGGTAGGATTCAAACATCCAAGTATAATGTCTGAGATAGATGCATGCTTCTGAGATAGGATGCCTACTCCTGAGCAAAAGGTTTCCCATAAAAGAAGATGGCACAACCATCTGCTTAGGATGGGCTAAACTATACCTTGAAAATGACTGCTTCTTTTCACCAGCTATAAATAAAGTTTAGATGGGCAGCTGAGATATGTAGTAGCTGTTATGTAGTTAAGATAAATAACAGCCATAGTGGCCCCAACTTCCTAGAGGCAAGACCCTTGGGAACCACTGAATAGCCCAAGGAGAAAAACACAAACAGCTGAGTTTTTTCCACACTGAACATGAGAAAACTCATGTTCAGGCAGAGGACCTGAACAGGTTTTGTACAACCTGACCACCTCTAAACAAAGGCTTATTCTATGGGCCTTTCAAGATACATCCGCGTTACTGATGTAAACACTTGCTGTGGTTTTTCTTATTGAGAAGATGTTATCCAAACTGTGTTCTCGATAGGTTTAGTTCTGGGAGAGGAAAGGGAACATTGCTGCTGAGCATAGTGTAGGAGGAAAATGAACTTCTTTCAGAGACTCCCTTGCTTCAGTAGTGGGAGAACAGGAGAACTTATTTCTGTTAAAATACAGGCCAGGCAGGAGGAATAAACACAGAGCAACTAAAAATTTGTGATAGTCAAAATGAGTTACAATATTGTACTTGTGATAAGGGACATGGCACAGCCTTTTTTTTACCCTAAATAAGATTTCATGTTGAAATTCTTTATCAAATGGCACGAACTGCCCTCAGCAAAAGAATTTTTATAGATAGCTGCCATAGGGAAATGTCTAGGAGAATTAAACAATCCACTGTGCTCTAGTAGCCTCAGATCAAGAATTGCTATTAGCTGCCACACTGTACACCCTTTGGGACAAAAAAGGGTAAGAATACAAGAAAATGAGAAGTAAAAGAAGAAGAAAGAACAGAAATAACAAAATACAGTAAGCAAAAAGCATGCAGTTGGGGACACAGAAAGAGGTCTTAAGGCACAGTATTAAGTAAAACTACTTAAAGTTTTTGGTGCGGAGATACCAGGCAAACTACAGATTCACTGGATTCCGTAAGATAGTTCATAAATATATATGTAAGATAGTTCATAAAACTATGAGAGCAAATTCCCACGTGGCACCTTGAACTCTGGCTTTATATGATCTTTTTGTCACAGACAGTCCTTTATTTCTTTCCACCAGAGACATATTTTTTCCATCCCCATAAAAAAGATGTGCCTGAACATAAGTGATACCAAAGCAATTTCTTTTCTAGCCAAGAAGCCCAACAGTGGCACTTTCAACAGAGCATGAAGGTGAATGTTAACAGTTTTCAGAAGTTGTTTTTTCATTTAAATAGAATAACTAGGCATTATAGAGGAAGATTTTTCTAAGATCAGATTTCTCAGACTTCTTGGACATACTTCTTCCTCTGCTAATTACAAAGGGACTTGCTGGTTACAAAAATACTTGTGTCAATACTCTGCAGACTCTATTCTTAGGCATTTGTAAAGAAGCTGGAATGGTCTGAATTCAGTGTTCCTCTAGATTTGACTAAGAGGCTGGACTATGTTATTCCAGAAATCTGTGGTCCCTTGAATAATTCTGTTTCCTGCTATGGCCATCTTCTTTAGCTTGGGAACATGAAACCTTCACAACAGAGGAGAACTATGCCTGTGTGCAGAGAGACAAAGCAACGTCTCCTTTGCCATGGCTGAATTTTTAGACTCTCAGTACATCTTCTCAGGCTTACTGTTTTAATAGCAGTTTCTGGAATAGCCTCACTTATTCTGACTTTAATGGCTTAGGTAAAAAAAAATGGCTTATTGGCATATTTCAGGAATCAAACAGGGCTGGGTGTGAACTTGCGCAGAGGCATCTTAGCCATTACAGTACTTCATGTCATAATTCTCTCAGAACATGCTTTGAAGAGCAAAGCATCACTAACTAAGGCTTTTGCTTTTCTGAGCAAAGAAAAGTCAACAGAGGAACTGGACCTCAATACCCTATATAACCTCCTTGCCTGTGTTTCTGGTAGCTTGTTTGGCTGTGTATGTCTGGTCTATCTTTAAATGCCTTGAGGGCTTCTAATAATTCCTCTCAAAGACTGCTGAAAACTTTCTGCTTTCAGTAGGTGTCTCCTGATGTTGTTTGACTAGTCCCTTTCTTGTACTCATTCTTCCTAGAAATCCACAACTTCTCACGTTTGTGGGTTCACATCATTCAAACATAGGTTAAGGTTTTCAACCCTTACTTTTTTTTCTACCCATATTTAGTTCTGCTATGGACATATGGACTTCTTTTAGCCTTTTATTTGCAGACTCTCTTAGCAATACGCTATTTCTTAACCGAGCACCTTAGGTTCTCTTCTTGCTTTGGGGGTGTATTTGAGAGTATTCCACTGACAAGAATAGAGCGAATTATTCTAAGCACCACCCCCCCTCAGTTAAAGACAGAGCAGTAACTATGTCTCAGCTGTGCATCATGAAGCTTACATTTGAAGCATAAAATCCTACTGTTTTTTTTTTCCCTACAAAATGACTCTACTTTACTGCTGGCTACTTCCAGCCCTTCTTTTCAGTGTGAGTGATTTCTAGGCTCCTCCTTCCCATGGAATATCGATGCTTCAAATGATCTCCCTTGGAGTCAGCAGCATCTCCTCCAGGAATAGCCGGTCCTGGTTATCTCCTGCTGGCCGGAAAGGTGCACACCATGCAAGGGCACTGCCCTCCCGCACAGCTCGGGCAGCATGAGGTGCCGAAGCCTCTTCATTTAACATCAAACAATCAGAAATTCAGGTTCATTCAAGTTCTCAAACATTTGAAGGGTGGTCTGGCAGGTGCTGCCTGAATTTGGTCAGATACCAAAGCATATGGCAGAGTACAAGCTAAATACATATATAATACACATAAAAAAATAGCTAAGGTGTCATTCCTCATGTATTTGGAGAAGTCCATTGAGATTCATGGGAGCCTGAAGTAATTTCTACTCCTGTAGCACCTGATTCCTTCTCAGTTACCTGGGGAAAAGCCCTGCTAACAGGTTACATGTTCCCCAGGGAACTAGACTTTTTAGGTGACAGGGAGCAGGGTCCACCTGCCAAATAGAGCTAAGATTCTGCCCAGCATGAAGAGGCCTGGAGACACTGGCTAGAAGAGGCCTGACCTTTCAGGTCTTCATGCACTGCTTTGCGCTGAGCAGCTCCACAGAGAAACAATTCCATACTTCACCTGGCCTCTGTGGCACAGCCAGGGCAGCTGCACATGTCCTGTGATGTCATTTCTGGTTTGATTTTCCCATTCTCATGTTGGACATCTGTGCAAATGGAGGGCATGCATAAACTGAGAGAAAAGCCAGTACCTGTAGTCAACACTCTTGTTTTGCTGCCTGCACTAAAAACATTTTCTAAAGCAATAAAGCTAAAGCTACCCAAGCAGGATAGAGCGCTGCTGAATTTCCAGGAGCGTGTTACATCTACGTTTGTGATATGCTTCAAGGTCTTTGGCAAAAAAACAACTGCATGTGTATCGATCTTGTTTGTTTCAACTACACTGACGAGGATAACATAATTTTCACATTAAAGTGCTGTTATTGATAAAGACCAAACTGTATTCCTAATAACTGATCTATCTATCAGTCTGGGATAAACCTTATTTCTCTCCCCCTCTTTAAGGTTTTAATCCATGACTTACACGCAACTTCACTGAGGTATAGAATAACCTCCAAGGAAGACTATTTTGCAGTCAATAGCATATTAATAGAACTACATTTGTGAATAAACTAATTGAAGGATGCATTTGCTCAGTCTTGGCTTTGTTATCATATTTTAATTTTCCACAATTTCTGCAATTTAACATTTTTGGTTGATAAAAAGTTCATTGTAATACTGAAAATTTAAGATGTTTGAAAATTAACTACTCATTTTGGAAGGGATGGAATTACGTGAGATTCAATCAGAGCTATTAACGTGTTTGTAATTGCTCAGAGTACAAACCCTGACGTGCTCAGAGAGAGCCGTCGTGTCTTTGTCCCGCACAAGCCTCCTTCCCTGTCATGCCGAAGTGGTCTTGTAGTCCAAAATGGGTCACAAGGCCTCAAACCCTCACACAGTACCCACTTTGAGGCACCTCCAACCCCACCTGATTTTCAAAATCCCACCTTTAACATTTTTACCATCTTTGCTAAATTACGTCCATTTTGTGTATAAAGGGCACATACAGCCTATAAGCACAGAAAACGTCCTATAAATAGGGATGAAAAATGCATTTTCCAAAAAGAACAAGGCAGTCAATACTGTATTGCTTTTAGAAAAGGCTACATCTAAGAGAACCTGAAAGAAAACTGTTCCAAAGAGGGGTGTCAGACTTCACGCTCCAGTTTGAACTGTGACCCTAGCCAAGGAGTTGCTACCAAGGAGTGCTGAACCAGCAGCAGAAGCCCCTGAGAAGGCTGTGGTGGAAACACAGAAAGCCCCAGCAAAGCTCCCCAAAACCTCAGTGTAACTGTGCTCGACGGCAGCAGCAGCTCCTGGTCACCCAGCCACCAGTGCGGCCCCATGCACACCACATACTGCATAAGGTCTCAGTCAGGGTGCAGGCCCTGAGCTCTGGAGGTGAAATCTACGCGTACATGAACAGTGCAGCCAGGGCAGGAGCTCCTCAGCATGGAAGGCAGCTGTTCTGCTATTTCACTGAATCCCTGTGCTCTTGGCCCTTGGTTGTACTCTCTCTCATACCTGCAAAGCACAGCTGCACTGCAGAAGCTGTCCGGGAAGGCTGCGGCTTTGAGCAGAGCAGCCTGCGCCCTCTCAGACGCAGCGGGCCGGGGCGCTCCAGGACCCCATGGCAATGACAGCTGACCTGCATACTCCTCCCTGGAGCTGCTTCCTCATCTAGTGAAAAACAAATCAGCTACTAGGCTACGTATTCTCCCTTCAGTGGACAAGACTGCTGTCTGTTCATTTGCTATTTAGCAGGAAAAGTAGTGAGTTCTGTTACCTGCAGTAAGCACAGAAGCAGCAGCAGAAAGAGATTTTCTGCTTCTAAAGAAAAAGAAAAAAAATCCTTCTGCATCTAACATTTGAGCAAAAATAACAGGGCAGATGAGGAAATTTAATGTTCTGCGATAAGTCTATTCATCAAAGGTTCCACCTCCAATGCTCACCTGTATATCAATGAAATGACACTGAAGTTCCCAGCTCTGCTTCAGGCATAAAACCACATTAAGCCTTTCCCAAGCCCATGCTTTGTCCCCAGCTACAGCCACTCGTCCACATAAAACCATTTGTAATTTGGAGTTTCAGTTGTCACTGTCATGTTTTACACTAAAGACACTTAAAAATCTCTTGGCTCCACATAGGCAGTTCGAGGATCTTGTATGGAGCTCTCCCGTGATACTTCCTCATCTTCTCCCTTCAAGCTAGGGCAGATGCTCCACCGATACTCTTGCAATATCTCTGCATCGCCATAACCAGAAACGACGTTTTAAAATCCTTACAAAACCGAAGCAAACTTTTTATAACCTAGTGAAAAGTTTCTGTTTGAAGTAACTCTTAAAAGGCTCCCAAATGTATTTAAAGTTTCTTCTGTCCTCTTAATTCTATTTTTTGCCTGCTATGTCTACTACTTTTCCTATAGGTCCCTTCCACCATGTCTTCCTCTGGGACTAGATGAGCTTTCTACAAACCTATTCTAAAATTACTATTTTATTCAAGTTTTCTGAGCTGCAGAAGAAACCAAGAGAAAAGCTTATGATGAGGACAGAAAAAAAGAAAATAACACCTTTCAGATTTTTTTGCAAAAATTGTGAATGATAATATCACACAGTTTTCAGAAAGTGAATGTATGTCAGATTTGTGTTATTCTTTGGGGAAAAAAATGCCATGTGACAGGGAAGAGGAGAATTAGCAGAGCAAAGGGAAAAAATAAGAGTGAACAGCTTGTACCAAGTCAATTCTTCTTCATTTCCTCTGTCTCGTCAAAATTTAGAGAGGGGTCATTTCTTGTCAAGACAGCCCACCTTTCTGTTGTTCTGCTGTTTCCATAGTGCTTCCCATACTGTGCCTGGAGGGGATCAGGCTTGTTTCTCCACAAACAGCAGGAATGAGATGCTGTCCCTGAGAAGGCTCCCCGGAACATTCCCAGAGGGTCAAATTTCACATCAGCTGGTGTAAAATCTCCCACCAATTTACTCTATTAGTTTCTTTGCAGTTAACCTTTCTTAATCACTTAGCAGCTAAAATGAAATCCACAAGCAGCCTTAGAGTGCCATCTTTGGAAAATTAATTCTTATGGATATTTCAGATTTCCAGACCTTCCATATGAATAACAAATTAATCTGAGGTTACATTAGTAAGAAAGGTCTAAAAACAGTGGAATGGAAGGGGATTAACCGAGTCAACTCCTGTTGATAAATGCATGCCTAAAGCTCCACACAGCCCCTGCCAACACACACCTTCCCTGTTAACACAATTTTACTGCAGTAATTATATTTCTTTCTCTTCTCCAGAGGATGAGTGCACTGTCAAATTCATTCTGGAGGAGAAGTTAAAATAAACAGCTAAACTTAACTGCAACAGTGTCCTGCTGCAAAGATGTTTTAAATAGATAATATTAGATTGTAGCCAAAAAGTGACAAGTGTCAGTTTTCATTAAAATCTTCCGGTCTGCTCAGCTAATTGACAACCTCCACAAGATGCTGACAAGTTATGCTGCTCTGCCACTGCTTCTTTGTCTGTGTGATTACCTTGACAAAGGGACCCAGTTGCCTGCACTGCTCCTCACATCAGCCATGGAGCAGCTCAACTTCCACCTGCATCTCAAACTCTACCAGGATTCCCAGGATTTTAAATATCTTGCAGATTAATGAAGGCCATTTCTTTCAGACTCAGCATCTTTGGGGCTTTTCTTCCTCCTCTCTTCTTCTCTTGCTCATTTGAGGTTTGGACCTATATTTGTCAATAATACTTTTGTTATTTTAACCCCTGAGTACTAAGGATTTGCATTCAGAGAATCAAAAATGCTAGGAGACAACGATGAGGTGTCCATCTTCACTAGTCTGTCCCAATAGTAAACCTGTGGTAGCAACTTTTAAGCTACTTTAAAAATTGTAAATGTATTTTGGTTCAGAACAGGTACTTGCTCTTAGTTTACACTCTGTCAGCAGAAAGATTAAAAACTGCATCTGAAATTAGCAGTTTGCAACCAAGGATTGTTTCTAAAGACAGATACTTCACTGAAATAAATAAATAATAAAGACTACAAACCACAAAAGCCCCTTTCTTATTCTTGCATCATCTCCTGGTAGAAGTCATCTGCTCCCAGCGCCACACACTCAACTGGTTCCTTCTCAGGAAGTCCACGTACCTTTGGACAGGTGAACAGCGGTGACCTGCCTAGGCCGCAAGTTGCTGATAAACAGTTTACCATTTTCCTCACCCTCTGAATAAATAAACAGTGTTTTCTCTTAATATTTGACTGAAGTGGCTTCAGTCTGTCATTTGTAACCCTCTCCTTTTGACTAGGAGTAAGCAATGTCTTGTTTTTATCTTTGTATATTACCCTTACAGCTGTCTTGTCTTCCTCCCATCTCTCATCCTCTCTTCTTAAGTCTTTTCTTACAAACCTGACAAAGTATAGAAACACTATAACCTTTCTCTTAACGTAACAGAGAACCTTAAGCAATCTTATTAAACTGCATTTCCATCTCTAGTCTCAGAGGTTTCTATAGACCTTTCACAAAGCAAGTAAAGGAAATTTAGTTTACAACCCAAGAATAGCCTAAAGAAGAAAGCTCTGAATGTTTTCCCTATTTTGCTATCAGCCACAAAACAACCCCTATTAAAATCTGCTTCCAGGCAAAATGATGTTTTCTTAACATATGTTCCTCAAAACTGGCACAGCTGTAGTGCTTTCTACAGCCAATCACTGTGTTAATTGAGGTAAGCAATAGAAACATAAACACCTGAGTTACAGCAGCTTATAAGATATTTAAAGCTGACTTGAAGCTGCTATGTTAAACTATTGAAAATGCGCCTCCTGTTTTTTCATATTTAAAAGTCATGGATGTTTTACTGGTGTTTCCATTTGCTTGTCATGGCTTATAGCCCAGAGGAATAATAGGGACACCAAATGCAGTTTTGTCTTTGTTTCTAGACTCAGAACGGTCTCAATTATGTTTACTGCGAGACCGAAAGTGATACATGAAGTATTTGAGTCTTTGTCAACTTCTTTGTTACAAACTGTTTTTCCAATTAGTCATTTTAAACTAAAAGGCATGAAACAAAATCATACTGATCTTTCCCAACGGCAAGAATATCAGCAGCCCCACTGAGGATCCCTTCCTGCTCCAACATTTGGTTTTGGTTATGGTACTTAACATGCTACTGAAAGAAATTCCAGGATTGATCACAGTTCCCTCCACCGAACCTGGGTGCTCACAGGTCAGGTGCTGATCACTTCAAGGCCTGGATCAAGTAGCTGAAATAAAAAACAGATGCTTCACTATGTGTCATACACCTCAGGAAGAGCCAAAAAGCTGGAGAAGAGCAATGTAATCCTGCTGAGAGTGAGAAAATAGGGATAATCCTCTACTAGCTTACCTTGAAATACATAAAAGCTAGCAAGCACCTCACACGTGTGCGGGCCAGGAAAGGCGGCGAGCACAGCTTTGAAGAGCTGTCCTCACACAAAGCAGAGGCAGAATAAGGACACGATGGAGCCCCATACCACTACTTAAGTTTGCAGAGAGATGCTGATCTCGCAGGCAACAGCGCCAGGAAGAAGATGGAACTGCTCCCTCCTGCCGAGATGCACAGGAGCCAGATACTAGGCAGCCCTGAGGTAAAAATCTGCATGGTCTGGGAGTTCGGGTGCCTACAGGTTTGTGCAGCATCTGAGCTGGAGTTTTCAGAATCATTTCATTGCACTTACATGATTCAGAGCTGCTCAAACTCCAGTCATCTCCTGTGAAGAGCTGGCCCTCAGGTGTGTTAGCAACATGCAGACTTCTATAAATGGGAGTTTTCACCCTCCAGACTCTTTTTGCATTAGCATTTCACTACATCTCCAGTTACGACAATCTCCTAGATGACTAGCCTATAAACGGGCTATATTCTTATATAAAATGTAAGTTGACTGGAAGAACACAGCACTTCACAACCATCTTGTGCACATGAAATATATATTTTTAAAAATGCATAACACTCCTTTTTTTCCAAATTATATTTTAAATAGGAGCATTACCTATACATACTTCTTCCAAAATTCTGGAAAATTCTATAAATCCAGAGAACTTACCTTCTACATGCTAGCAGAGGTGAATGATTGGAACGCAAGGTGACAAAGTGCAGCCCTAGCTTGTAACTAGCACCGAAACCCGTATTATTTCTGATCTTTGAGAGGCCATGTCATTTTTAAGTATAGCAATGAATTATTACTGTAATAAGAGAGAAACGAATGGGCACAAACTACTTTGTCCTAGTCTGCTTTATTTACAGCTCCTACAGTTCCTAAAGAATATGGTTTTAAATGAGGGTCTTTGACAGTGAAAGCAGAGCACATTTTGTAACTCCCAGAGCTACAGGAAACAGCTGTATATAAACATAAACGCAGAGAGTTTCTGTCTCCGAGTGCTGGGGGACACTGTTGGCCCAGTTCTAGGCTGTATTACAGCCCCTGTTGTGCTGTTTCACTTGTGCACAGAAGCTATGAAGTCGCCTTGTGCAGAAATGCCTTCAGCACGGGGCCAAATGCAGCCGGCGTGCGCCTCTGCCCAGCGCCAACCGTGGCACGCTCACCCCGTGGACTACGGGCTCCACAATCACGGGCTCAGCTGGGACTGAAAAGATCAGGAGAACCTTGGAGACAAGTTGTTTCTCCTGGACAGCCCAGAACTAACTCCATAAACATTCTCTGTCATTTCACAGATGACACAGGGCACGAAACGAGTGTGAGCAGCTCTTGCCTTTGGATGGACACCCGCGCTGAAGCAACCGTGGCAGCTTTTCAGGGAGCACACAGATGGCCCGGTGCTTACAGGAAGGGACTGCACCAGTGCTAACTGAAAAACAGGAATTTTCGGTAAAGAATGATGACAGAAAAAGGCTTCGTATATTTTTTTTTTTCCTTAAAATTTCCAAGAAGGAGATTTGAAAACTGTAACATTTTATCTGAAAAAAAATGATGTCAGCTTAAGCTTCTTACATATTTTACTCAGCTTTCTGAGATAGGAATAATGTGGAAAGGAGATTTTTTTTTATGAAAAAAAGATACATGAGCAGAAGCCCCAGTTTTCGAACACGGCAATTCCAACAGAGAATTTTCAGGAGACTTTTTCAGTTCAGCTGCAAGTTCTCCCACAGATTTCCCTAATGCCTCTGGTCAAGTCACTTCATTTCTCTCTCTCAGCAGCCCATTTCAAAATGGATAAGATAATGTTTTTTCATCCATCTTTTTTGAATCTTGGTTACTTAGACACCAAGTTATTTTGGATGGGCATTCTCTTATTATTTTATGTAGGATATTGCATAGAAAACTAAATTATCACCAATCATTCAGAGTTTCTAGGGACTATCCTAATACCAGTGATAGATTAGAGTAATTCAGACTAACCAAACATTTTTCCCCACGTTTACTTGTGATTTTCCAAAACTATAAGCAGATAATTATAGAAGCACAGCCCTGTGAGGATTAGTTGCTTGCTCTTTTAAATTGAATCAGTCTGTCCCCTTAGTGTCTTTGAACATATTCTGTTATTTGTATTTGAAAATTTACAAAGTGAATAAATTCTATTTACTTTGCACAGTGTATAAAAACCCAGCAACTTGAAAATTTAAACATCAGTCAACCTTCGGGGATAAAAATAATAATTTAGATTTTTAGTTACATCATCGTGGCTTTGCGCATTATGTAAAAACATATTTGTTCAGCTTGTTTGCTGCCAGATGAACTCCAAGATGATCATTCATCATGGTTGACTGAATGTAGGAACCCTGCACATATGCTTAAAAGGCACATTTCTGATGGCATCTTTACTTCTTATAAAGGCTAATCATATTTTAACATAACTTATCATTATGAAACAGAACATGTTATTTGCTAGACATCTGTGAAATTAGCGTGGCTGCCAGTGTGGCCCATGAAATAAGTGTCTCCTGTGAACCCTGCATACCTGGAACGCGTTGGGCTGCCCGTGTCGGCCCCTCTGCCCGCCTGGCCCTGTGGCCCTCCCGGCACGACACCCACTGCGTTTGCCCGACGACAGCCTCTCCTGTGTTCCCCGTGGTTTCTCCCAGCCCTGTTTTAAAAATAGGTCCTGAGCAATTACATGTCATGTAAGAATAAATCTGCATGCCGGTGCATCTTTCCTGTCACCGCAAAGTAACAGCACTATAGTTTTCACATTTCAGTCTTTTTTTCTTTCTGCAAAGATCAACAACTTCTGCAGCAAAAGGATATGGTATAATCAGGAGATGGTCAGCTAGAAATAAGTATAGATTTTGCAAAAATTCTGAAGCACACACAATGCAAGGCAAATCCATCTACCAAATAAGCCAACAGAAGCCTTTTTTATCATTAGAGTCACACTTTCTAATGAGAAGCATATAGATACCCACAAATATTTGTACATATATATTTTCTTTTCTCTTGAAATGAGATTTCCAAGAAAATCCCTGACATTGGCACCCAGCTGACACTCGACATAGATGGGGCTGGGTCTGTGGCTGCTTTGCTTTACAGTGTTCACAGAAGCCTTGCCAAGACACTTACTTCCAAGCATCTGTTCCAGCATGCTAGGACCCCGAGATTTTCTGCTTTTCCTGTGTTTTGACACAACACACTGTGTAGCCACCGCTAAAGATGACAGAAAAGATGTAACCAGAACCCCAGAACATGTCATGCCACTGCTAGCAACAGGCCCTGACCTTTGTATTGAGTTTGCAAGGCCTCAGGACCAAGGCTTGTCAAGCTCTTCTATTCGAAATTTTCCTGACACCTGCCTGTAGTTTTGCCTTGCTTGGCTTCGCCGTGAAAGCGATTTCTAACTGACCATGTGATGATGTTTAATCTGTTTTACTATTGTTCATCTTTGTGTTTGTACAACCGTACCTCCATAGACAGCAGTAACAAGCAGTTATTCTGTCTGGAATGAGGCACTTATGAGTCTAACACAACAGCACAGTGTTAAGCACCCATAAACGCAAGTCTCATATAACAGCAGAGGTCTTGAGCAGGGGAGACACAGAACGGGGCAGGCCGGAAGGAGTGCACACAGGGGCCGATGAGAGACGGGGCACAGACTGTTAGCACAAGAGACCTCATAGCTATAAAGAATCACTAATGGTCATTCAAAAAATGCAGACCTGGAGCTGGACAAAATTAGGTTTAGGGTTGAGAAGAAAGACGTATTATCTTCACAGGCACTATATATAAATTTGGAGGCAATTGTTGCCACCCTGCACAGAGCAATGGATGTATGTGCCAGTGGAGCACAACTGTGGTAAGGAAAACCCTGAAGGACTCCCGTCTCAGATCTGGACACCTTTGCCTTAGGGGAAGTAATCTCAGAGACTACTGCTGTTCCCAAACACTCACCAAAATTCCCAGTGCACTTTCTAAACTCCACACTGAGATCTCCGTAAAGTTACAAAGATAAGAAACAGTTCTCCCTAATCTCTTTCACAGATGCACGCTTAACTCCACGCTGTACTACCACACTGTCAAACAGAACCACCACACACACCACTTCAGTCTCAATTCAGCCTCCTCCCATTAATAACACCCCACGAAGCCATGATTTAAGCTGAGGTGTTCCCCGAGTGCTGGTGATGAATCTGCTGTCATGGGCAGCGAGCTTCAGCAAACCCTGTTGTCCGGGCGGCCTGGATGACTCCAAGCATATCTGGGCAGAAAAAAAATGAAGGGCAGATGTTTTTCCATGAAGCACCATGCATCATGGAAACAGCTCTGCTTCGGGTGAGGACATCAAAGGGGAAGCACTTGGAACAACCCCCAAATGGCAGAGGGGCACCAGCACCCGCACGGTTCAGCAACAGGGGCAGCGAACTCAAACTTCAGTGACAATGAAACAGGCATCATTAACAGGAGGGAGAATTGGCAGAAGTGATGGCAGGCTGATTCAACATGAGCAGGATTTCCTCCTGGCTTCCTTCAGAGTGATGACTCCAATAACCTTGGAAGATAAGCAGGGATCATAACAAAGAAAAACATTAAAAAAAATCCCGTCTGGGGTTTAAGCACTTCTTTTTTGTAACTCAATTATTTTGTGGTGAGTTTTTTAAACGCCTTAAAACAATAAAAATAATAATAAAAAACCCCCTTTCATTTATAAATTAAACAAATACACAAAAGTAACTGTGGTCTCAACCTTTAGGATTCCCGCTACCGAGTTTCTTTTCCTTCAACAGAGAAAGTGGTGGTGTTTTAAAGGCAAGAGGAACAGCGAGATGTGCAGAATGGTACAAGACGACACACAATTACTAACATTTCCTACATGCGCATTAGGCCTGCAGGTTCTTAAGTGCCTTTTAGCATCCATATTTTTATCACTTGTCTTGAAACAGCCTGTCCAGAGCCAAGAGTAGAATTGTTTCTTCTTAAACAGGAGGGATGACTTTGTGACCTTCTCAAAGACAGAACTGTTGTCTGCACTGATGCATTGCTGTCATAGGACTGACATCAGTGAACAGACCCCCAGTAGATGCATGGACTGGTGTATTAATAAGGCCAGATAGTCATGTGGTACAAACCAGTGACCTTCCAGTGACTTTACATGACACCAGGTGGCATAAGAAGAGCTGCTCTCTCACCAGTTGTCTGGCCTCAAGCTACTATTTTGTAAACTTAAGCTGCTACCAGGAATCATTTCCACAACAACATGGGACTGCTCATTGATTCCTCAAGCACTGATGAAGCAAGAGAAAAACAAAAGAAAATAAAATTTCAACTGTCCCAAGCTGTCAGAGCAGACACATCTCACCATCTCCACAACACCTGGAAGAGCTGATTACTACTCTTGATCCCAATTACAGT
The DNA here is from genome assembly GCA_013398735.1 of Nothocercus julius. Classification (NCBI taxonomy): domain Eukaryota; kingdom Metazoa; phylum Chordata; class Aves; order Tinamiformes; family Tinamidae; genus Nothocercus; species Nothocercus julius. The sequence goes on from VZSV01000036.1 coordinate 1,113,091, forward strand.
GACAACAACACAACAACATGGATTGTTCTTTAAAAATAAACAGAGATGAAGTGGTGCTATTGATCACTGTTATTAACAAAGTGGGTCAGCGTAATTTAAACCCTTCCATTAAGGCACAACAATAGGTTTTCAAGACAGGGCATCCATGTGATTATTGGGCTGAGTGGGAGGTAGAAATGTAATTATGTAAACTAACTAAATTAAGAGGATAGCACAGTTCATTAGAGTCCATTTTTTTGGTCAGCATTTTGGATCACCAGCTGGTATAGAATTTCATTTCCATTAAAAAGCATTAATTGCATCTCCTCTGTGAAGGCACAGCAGCATGCGGTGCAAAGCGCTCCGTCCTCGCCAGCCCGGCACAGGGGTGGGATCAGCTTGGCTTGGCACTCGGGAAGGTCAGCCCTGCACACTCATCGAACTGTGGTCACTCTGCTTGGTGGCAACTCGTATCACCGACATTGGACATGAGGCGATTTAGAAAACATTGCTGAAGAGAGCACTGCCATCCTAAGCACAGCGTGAAGCCTTTCCCCAAAGGCCTATCTCCATGGCCAAAAAGACGTGCAGGGGAAGGCTTAGCAACCCCAAGTTATACTGGGCCAAGATAGGGTACTCATGTTGAGCTGGGACTTGCAAATGAGCCTGGGAGAGCTGGCCATGCTACTCTGAACCATTTGCAGCCAGATATCAGCATGGGTTTTCAGAGATCGAAGGATCCAGCCGAATTCGCCTCCCTGGAGCCCCGCAAAGAAACATGGTTTCTCTCACATCTCCACGCTATTGCCACTTCCCGTGGCCTCTCGCTGAAGGCAAAACATATGCCACTGCTGCACACAAGACTTGGGGCTCGCAGGCTGAGACCAAGCACAGCCTGAGCCCACGCTGCCTCTGCCTTCATCAGCCCTATGCTACTCCAAGGTAGCACTAAGGTAACTGCTGTTGCGCACCCTGACAATTAGATGGGAACAACACTCCAGGCCCTCAGCAAGGGAAACATTTCCCATCTGCGGGAGTTCAATCTGAGCAGAAAACAATCTTCACCAAGCAAACCAAAGGCTCTGACACTTGTTAGCTCCACGCGACTCTCCCTTGCTCCCAGGAAGCTCTCTCCCTCATTAACCACTTCCATACTGACTTACAGGCTGGCTCAAATCCAGGCCCTTCAGTCCCTGGCTGTTCCTCTGACCTTTGGACAGGGGGGCAGCCTACAAAAGACAAATTGTGCCCCACTTACATTCCTGCCATAGAGTTTCTTGGGATTTTGCTTTGTTTTATTATTTATTCTCATCCTGAAGATGCATTTATGCAAAGACTTTTTAGTCCAAAGGCTACTACCCTATTACGCTCTGATTCCCTGACTAGTCATTCAGGCTGTTCACACATGACACAATGCTACAGAACTTTCAAAAGACAAATTTCCTGCGAGTGTAAGGAGTGTAAATGGAGAAAATCCAGTCCAGATGGGTTTTACTTGTTGAGCAACAGGAAAGACACCTCCTCAAAACTGAGGTCTCTGCCTCCCTCAGAGAAACCATTAAATACAGACTCAGAGGTTTGCAGGGAGAGAAACCATTCTTTGCTTGAGAGCCTGTTTATATAGTACTTTCCCTACACTGGGGAAAAAAAAAGGACCTAATTTGGATGCCTATGTGCAAAGATGGATACTTACGCCCTGTGAGGCTCGTAGGGGAGCTTGTTTGATTTTTGCAGCTAATAGCTTTTGTGAAGGCTCTACCTGCACTAAGCATGGTACTTTGTACTTGTTCTTTATAAATAAGCATCCTGTGGGTGACTACGCAAAGGGAACCTATGGAAATACCCTTTTACAGCATGTAAATCACTGCTGCAACATTTGCTTTTCCCCAGCTGGCTGTATTAACGTGCGGCTCGCACTGATAAATTAGGGAGTCGAGAGCAGCCCACGGGGAGTCCTGGGCACGCCGGGACGAGCTGCCCGCAGCGCGCGGACGGGTGACGCAGTGCGTGCCGAGGCAACAGCAGCGGGAAGGGCACATACCCTATGGTGCCTCCTCGCCGTGGCCTCTGCACAGCCACACCAGCCCCCTCCAACCAAGGAGGGGTCGTGTCTACTGTCACTCCAACATCTACAGCCTCACTTCTTGTTTTTCCGCATTCGTGATAAAAATTCCCTGGGAGGATGCACAATACCTAATGTTTTATAGGAACTTTTTTATTCTTATTATTTAAATAGTTCTGTAAGTACTTATCCCTTCATTATTAATTCAATCATTCACAAAGCATTCAATCCTTGTGCTTTGTCTGCACAAGTTAAAGCAATTCATTCTCCAGTTTGTCACGGATATGCCACTTTACAGTGGGACTGTTCCTCATTATTTAGCACTTCATGTAAAGCTTCACAAATGGCTGATGTTAATGCAGCTGCCAGAAGGCTTCAGAAAAAAACAAACTTTTTTTTTCCTTCCCACTAGCTCAGATTCATAGTTTTTCTCATTTCTGATCTATGTCTTCATCTCAAATGGTATGATGAATAACATTTTGCTAGGTTAATCAATACAAGCCTCACCTCTAGCAAGAAACACTACAGAACAGTAAATTAATCCATTTCTAGGTCTAGAATTAAATAAACTATTTATATAGATTTTGGGCATTCCTTGACAGATTTCCCTGTTTTAGAATCAAGAAGAGAAAGGCAGATCAGCTTAACAGCAGCTAATTTAGCAAGGCTCCCAGTTAAGCAAGGCTTAACATCGTTACTAATATTGTATGCAATGTTGGGTATTATGGATATTTTTGGTATATCTAACTTTTACTAATTAAAGGAAGAGAGGGGTAGTACTTCTAGAATCCTATATTCATAAAAAACAGTCTTAACTATTCCAACACATGTACAGACTTGTAATTACTGGATATTTCTTTCTTTCATCTAGGGGAAAAAAAAAAGTCTCAGAAGCAGCTACCCACACTTCAGTATTACTACTTGTACCCCAAGTTTGGCTTATACAAAGTGTGGCACGCTTATTATGACTAAATTCCCCACATCAGGTGACTTATAAAACAACTCAACAATAAAATATTATTCTTCGTAACCTGACATTAAACAAAACTAACAGATCAGCAGCAAATGCCAATGCACTAATGACCTCCATGGTAATTCTTTTTGCCCTGAATACCTCTTCAGGGCTGTGCCTGTCATCTTCCCTAATTTATCACCATTACACACAGGAGAGTGGCTTTGATACCACTTCCAACACTTGCACTGACTAGCTTTACTTGTTGACTTTTATTACTGATTTGTTTGGTGGTTGCATATGAAAGTAGAGAATACAGTTATTAATATTCCTTTGATCAGGATATGTCCTGCACAGCAGGACTTTTTGCTCTAATGACCACTACCTTTTACGTATTTTTCTTCCTGAATTTATCATACCCAGCAGGCTCAAAACACTTTCAATTTCTATAGACCATTTCTTTGTTGTGAAAGTTAAAATTGTGTATTAAAAGCATTCTTATATGTTTTGCATATTCATTCATTCCTTCTTGTCTTCCTTTGCATTCTAGGCTATGTAATACCATTTTACCTCTATTTGTATGGATGTCCACACACAAAGAGCATCAGAAAAAAACATTTTCATAGCAGAAAGAATCATTATCTTTCTAGAGACCACAGCTGAGATGTTCCCTATTCTGATCCCTTTGGAAAGGATGGATTTGCACCTGGAAATATCATCATAAAAAGGTTACTTTGCAGCTAAGCATCTTCGGCATTGCTCATGAAAATATCTTGCCTTCTCCATTCTGTATCAGTCATGACTGGATTAGAAATGTCAAATTGTACAGTTCTGAGGGAACTGTATAAAAAAAATAGCACAATGCATTTCTGTTGGAGGAATGCCAATCAGTCTTGGCTCTAGACAGTAAATTACTGGTGTTCCATTGTTACGTCTCACTCTGAAGCCTTGCTGAGTGGCTGGCAGCAGCTTAGTGGGAAGTAACCATATTGGCATCAAGTAAAATAAACTGCCAGGGCCGGACTCTTGTTTGCTGTCTCAGAATAGAAGCATTTCCAGGCAGAACTACAAGAGTGTGTGAATATGGGGCAGGTGCTTTGGCAGCAAGGTCATAAAATAGCTTATGTCTAGTCTTACAGTCTTACCTCCCTGGGTTTTCTCTGCCTGGATGGAGAGGTGCAGTTCTGGATGCGAAATCCATCAGAAGAACACTGAGCCAGTCCTGTTTGCCAGACCCAAGCGCACCAGCGCTTTCTTCAGAGCAGCCTGGATGAGCCGTGGCACACGGAAGCCACACCATGAACACCACAAACACCACTGAGGCATTCATCACAAGTTCATATGAAATGCAAGGAAATGGTGCATCAGACTGGCCATGTAATCTGCTACCTACCACAGGCTGGTGCCAAACTCTCCTGCTGCACTTCCCACAGCCTCTGGCAATATCAACTGGCTGCAGCAGGATTGCTCCTCAACTCCTCCTTGTATGCTTATTAAAGTAAAACTTGTGATTTGCTTCCCGATTAAACACATCTTTTTGATTGCTAGATAAAAGGTCATGTTGAAGGGCAAGGTGCAGATTTGCGCGCCGTGTCTGGCACATGCAGAAACCATCAGTACAAATCATGGTCTGTGCATGCCTGACTTACAGAGGCTTCAAGCCCTCCTCACTGCAGCTGAAAAGAAGCCCTTGAAACTGCTTTTGAAAGTCAAGGCCACAGCACGTACAGCACACAAACAAACAAGTATTACCCTTGCATTAGCTGAAACTCCCAGGTAAAAAGAATCTATGAAATGTAATGTACACAGGTAGTGTTGTTTGATTTTACTATGTTCTAGTTGCTAAAACACTCTGAATATTTTTCACGTATTTCAAAAGATAAAATTACATTGTGGTGAATGTGAGAATGAGACAAAATACCAACTCCAATAATGCAAAATAAAACCAAAGCCTTCACCAAGAATCTTCAACTAAACTGAGCTGGATTTGCATTTCACAGTTCAGTTACTGATGCTTTTCTCCTTGCTTGCTTTCTTTCCTCCATTCTTGGCATCTGTATTTTGAAGCAGAAATGTACTAACAAGAAACACCTAACTGGAGCATCCTCCATCTCACTGAAGCTGTGAAACTGGAAACAACTGGAAACAAAATCAGGAACCCTCAAAGGCTCATCTCAGAACTTCAGATAGGCACTCAGATTTCTACTGTCTACCACAAACACCTCAACAGAATAAGCTGTGCATTGTAACATTATTTCAATGTTACAAATCCAACCTGGAGTCACCAGCTGAAAAGGACAGGTGACAAGGATCATCAGCTTATCCCTCAGGATTATATTATCAGTAACTTAGAAGCACTCTGGGATATTCTGTCCAAATATCACTACAACACGAGTTGGAAATGCAGATACCAATGTAAACTGAAATTGGGTGTCTGTGTCTCAAATGAAGTTGTTGCAGATTTATAATAGTATTTAAACCCAACATTTGCAAAGAGCTTAGTTACTCAGCACCAGCTCCTGCTGTGTCCAGCAGGGGCTTATGAATAGCTAGCTGGCACTGAGGGAAATATGGTGATTTGCAAAAGCAAATATGAGTACGACCGAGCAGGAGAGCTCCCTGCAACCCCAAATGAATCACTAGTTGCAGAGTCACTTTTTTTTTCTTTCTTTTTTTTTTCTTTTTTTTTTTTTTTTTTTTTTTTTTTTTTTTTTTTTTTTTTAAGGGGGGGAGGGTTGTCTGCAGCACAAAATAAAAAGCCTGCTAGTACCTTATGTGCGAGTCTCACGCTTCCTGGGAGCCAGCTCTAACTGGGAACCCAGCCACAGCCACGGAAAGTAGCCCACGGACAGACCCAACAGGTCCAGTACAGATTTGCTTACCTAGCAGAAACAGACTTTTCCACTGCTTAACTAGTACAGAGTATTTCCCAATAGCCAGTAACGATGTTTTTACCTATCTTTGGAGGCAAGGACACATTTCAGAAAGCTTTCAGAAAGCTCAGTATTTTTGTTCTCATATTATGTGCTGTTATTTCATGCCCACAGGAAGAATTCTGCATTAGGGACCCCAACACTCACCTGCAGTGTCTGTGGATGCAGTGGCACTACTGTGATTTGGTTAAGATTTGATTAGAGAACAGAGTCACATAACATAAAAACGAGTGGCTATATAAGGTCAGAGCAAAGGTCTTAGAAATCTGTTGTCTTGTAGCAATGCGTGACAAAAGACAGCAAAGGAAGAAGCTATGGAACAGAATCCACAGTGAGCTATCTGCATTCAGTGGAAAAACAACCTAACAGCAGGAGCAACATTTTCAGACATGTTTTGGAACTGGCAGTGTGCACATCAGAGGAAAGCCCCCAAGAACAGCTCCCCTCACCCAGGTGGGAGCTGGGGCAGAGGGTAGAGGGACTCTGCAGGAGGCTCTGCTCGCACTGCCGGGAGTTGCCTGTTGCACGTGCACAGTGTGAGGTTCCCCAGGTCCAACTCTGCAACCTCTTGAGACAACTGTTCAAGTGAGTTAAAGCCACTTTTCCTCTTTTAAGCAGCAGCTCATGGCAAGACTGAGGTTCTGAAAGAATCTAAGTTACAGTTATTCTCAGTTCTCAGTTATTTTGACTTTTTAAAAGAATAGAGAAAAAAAACTTTAAAAAGGATGATTTTTATGCTTCAGATCAATGAAAAATGGACAAACAGAATGTCACAAAACATAGCAAGAAACAAAAACTAAACCAAAGACATTTGTTTGAGAAAAAATGGTAGAATTGGGGTAAAGTACTTTAGAAACTGTTAGCAGGCTAACTTGAACTAATATATTCAAAAGGAAAATTCTCACTGGAGATCCAGATGAAGAATTTACTATAGGATTTCAGCTTTGTACTAAAAAAAAAAAACAAACAAACAAAACAAACAAAAAAAAAAAAAAAAAAAAAA